>CALYMW010000255.1:1200000-1507500 GCA_944588485.1 Phosphuga atrata | reverse complement strand
CCCGATGGTAATGGGTCGCCTGTGTTCGGTCTCCGTCCTTAGGAACGATGGTAGTCCTAAGGCGTCGCCAGGTGTTCGGCAACACGTTGCGGAGGAACACGACGTTGAGCAGCACCTCCAACTCCTTCACATTCATTCTCTTGACGGTCTCGATTTTTACGCCGTTCGTTCCCGGAACGGTTTTTAACCAACAGATCTTGTGCCTTTTTGAAGGCAGCCAATTTGTAAGCCCTTTTGGTCTTGGGAACCCTGCCTCGTGGTGCCCTGGTGTTCTGAGCCTCCTTGTTGGTACCACGTGGTTGTGACCAGCGAGATGTACTCGGCTTCAGCCGTTTGGTCACCCAACTGTCGCGGTAGGTGGCGAGCTCAGGGTCTGAAAGGCTAGTCAACGCCACAATAATCTCACTGAGAAGGGTATTGTTGCTCAGTTCCCTGCCGGGTTGCAAGAGGTCCGAAAGGTATTGCCGCAGTACGTCGGTACTGTGGTCGAGTGTGGACCGTGGAACGGGGATGGGAGCGGTGCTGGGTTTGGGGCCAGAATCATCAAGATCAGGAACCTCAGCCGCTGGTTCTTCCATTACTTTCCCTGGTAGTTGTGAAGGCACGCTTATCATGCACGTGTCGTCAACGGCGGGAGACAAGGCGTACACGACGTCCCGGGCTCTCCTTGCACGGCTCCTGGTGGCGTATCTGGATGAACAGGGCACGTGCGTCGATGGTGATGACGGCACAGATAAGGGCTCAGGTAAGGGCGTGCTGCAGGATGGAGTGCAGTAAGTAGTGTCGGGGGCGGATAAAGGGGGAGGAGGCCTCTTCTTCGCTGCGTGGAAGATTTGCTCAGAGGTCGCTCCTGCACGTTGACTTAAGATATGATTTGTGATCGGCATCTCACGCCGATACCTGACTTGATGATATGTTAGGCCCGTTTCTTAAATCATCCGATTGAAGAAAGGAGCGCCCTTTTTGCAAGATGCTTCGATCGCTGCAATCTTGCTTAATGTTTCGGAGTCCGCTGGTTGTAGTTGGGACTCCAGTTCCCTATTGTAGAGCTCGAAATGCGACCTCCGCTCGTGCAAACGAACACCAGCGAAGGACGCGAACTCTAACGGACAGTGCAGACACTTTGTCCGCGTGTTCAATCCACACGACGCCTTCAGGTGCCTGGAGAGACCGGACTTAGTCAGGTACTCCCTCCCGCAGCTGGGACACGACAGGACAGCGGCCCTTTGGGGCTCTCAGCATCCGTCGGAGCATTTGTAGCGGATCCATAAGGAGCGGACATTAGCCGTCTTCCAAAGGTTAAGGGGTTCAAGCAGTGGATCCGCTTGTATATAAAACCGGGGGTTTAAGACCCCGGGGCTCTAGTGGAGGAGACGGTGCATATACGGTGGGCTAAAACAAAACAAACAACAAAACAAACATTGGGAATTACAAGGGGACCCTCTTAGTCCCCTACTCTTTAATTTAGTCGTCGACGAGCTGCTCCAGGAACTCGCGGTCTCCCAGCCTGGAGGAACAATAACATCCTCCTTCAAATGCTCTGCAATGGGCTTTGCGGACGACATTGTTCTTATGGAGGATAGCGATATAGTCATGCCTTTGTCGCTGGCCACAGCTGAAAATTTCTTTAAAATGAGGGGAATGAGTATTCATCCCCAAAAAACAACTTGTGTCTCTGCCGCCGTCTTCCAGAAGAAGAGTGTTAACCGATCCAAGCCCTGCTTTTGGCTGGGTAATACCTCCATTTCCATTAAGAGTGACCTGGATACATTTAAATATTTAGGGCACCAATTCCTCCTCTGGTGTCCTCAAACCGTCACTCTTTAATCTCTCCCGCTGGCTCAGCAATATCTCACGCGCACCCCTGAAGCCGTTTCATAAATATAACATTCTTAAACAATATTTTATTCCAAGATTGCTGTACGGGTTCCAGACCCCGAAAATTACTGGAGAAACGTTGAAAGAGGCCGACAAAATGATAAAAAGGACTGTTAAAAGAATTCTCCACCTAAATATACACACCGACGACTGTTTGCTTCATGCAAAAGTTCATGACGGGGGCCTGGGAATTTCTTGCCTTAGGTCCGCTATTCTCACTATCTTGGTTAGAAGGATGGATAATCTTTTAACAACTATTCCCGAAGATCCACTCTCCTCACTCGGTAATGACCCGAGATTTTCTCGTAACTTGGAAAGGCTTAGCCGCCTTTTGCCTAAGGCGAATGCCGACCAACAATTCAGGCACGAGATTTCGATAAGTCCAATACATAATGGACTCGAACTCGCCGTAAAAAATCTGTCTAGCAGATTATTAAGATTTTAGTGAATCCTATTGACTGCAGTTTACTGCTTTAAATTATATTAGTTTATTTTATCCCACGGCGGGACACTAACTTAGCTGAAATGTATTAACTGGTATTTAATATTTTTAAATAGCCAAATGCCTCGTCATCTCAGCTCACCCCAGAGGGAAGATGATCCAGACGACAGGAGCCTATTCCAGTCTCTCTTGAAGGCACAGATCGCCGGCGACTCCAGAGTTGTAACACTCGTACGAGCCGCCATGACCGGCAGCAAGTCTGCCATTCAGTCCATCCTTGACCGCTGGATTGATGACCTGTTCCCTACGAGACCGGAACGAGCTTCCAAACCACGACCTCCGGCGCCACGTAGGCAGCCTTCCAAGAAAGCCCGGCGAGTCGAGGACTATAAGAAGGCGCATAAGGGACGCCGACATGCCAATCGCTCTGGAAACCGCCACCAACTTCTTACAGAAACGTGGAATGACCATCCATTCGCAGAAAACCACGTCGGTCAACGTCTCCGTCTACCGGAAGAAAAGAGTCACCCGATCCTATTCATGCTTCAGGATCGGCAAGTCATGGATCCCCATCAAAAGCGACTTGGAATTCTTCAAGTACCTGGGACACTAATTCTCGGCCTCCGGTGTCCTGAAGCCATCAACCTTCAACCTTACCAGATGGACACAGAACTTGCTCAAGTCGCCCCTGACGCCGCAACAAAATTATTTATTTATTTATACTCCTGAGAGACTTTATGGTCCCGAAACTCAACACTCACACTAACGATGCGTTACTCTACGCGAAGACTCGAGATGGAGGCCTTGGCATCATGTGCCTCCGCACTGCTATCCCGAGCATCCTGGTGAAGAGGCTGGAGAAAATCTCCGACACAACACCCGCCGACCCGCTTGCAGGACTTGGAACCGACTTCCGATGCATAAGAAATTTAGAAAGACTAAGACGACTAACACCAGCTGTCGCCCCCGAACAAAAGAACAGGCACGACATTTCTGTGAGCCCTATCCACAAAGGCCTGGAACAATCAGTTGAAGACCATACAAGCAGGTCCTGGATCAACTTTCCTCCTACTGGCTGGTCTGGACGCGACTTCGTTCGAGCCGTCGAACTCCGTACGAACAACCAACCAACCAAGGGCATAATGTCTAATCCGTCCAAGTTGAGACGCTGTAGAGGAGGCTGCAACCGCGTCGAGACCATCTCGCATGTGCTCCAGGGATGTCCAGTTACCCACAGCGAGAGAATCCGGCGCCACAACGAGATATACAGGAAAATTGCACGACATGCACGACGCAAAGTATGGACGGTAGAGGACGAGCCCCAGGTCCGCCACAAGGACAGCAGAGTATATAAACCCGACATGGCCATCTCCACCTGCGCCAATACCGTCATAATCTGTTGGTGGTTCCAGGTCGCTCGACGAATCCTGGCATGCGAAGAGGCTGGTGTACGACAACCCCCATTTCCGGAAAGCCGCCGGACAAAACTGGCCCAAGAAGATGTTTGTCTTCCTCCCGGTCATCCTCGGCACCCGAGGAATATGGCAATGGAGCAATCGACCAACTCAAGAGGCCCCTCAAGATTCCTAGAAGCCTGAAAGCCAGCTGCGTCCACAGCTGCCTAAAATGGGGAAGTTCTATTCACCGCTCCTTCATGAGAGCCATATGGTCCCGCCAGCATGGCAGCAGAAGGAAGCCGAGGACCGTTCCATTCATCTCCACACAAAACATGTTTTGTGTTGGAGATTAAGTATCTGCGAAGCATGGAGACAGAAAAGCAGTTTCCATTTTCTGAAGTCTTGAATCAATTGATTGATTCAAACAGTCTAATGATAACAATCTTTATTGTACAAAGCACAACTGGCCTAATGGATGGACAGGCAATGCAAAAGGGAATCCCAAGGTTTACAAGCAAAAAGCTACGCAGATTCATTGAAAACCGGAACTTCTTTAGAGAAGAAATCTGAAATAATTAAAAACCATTATTATTCTAAATAATAATATCAATAGTTAAGCACACGGGACTATGTTGGTCACATGGGACCTGTGCAACTATTTTAAGTGATATAGGGACTTTTAACTTCGTGTCAGTATATTGTCAGTTGAGCCGAGAAATTAATCCAGTGTTATGTTATTTAGACAAGGTTGTAGAAAAAGGATTGTGGGAAGGTCAAAATTAATAGTAGAGATCGATGCCAATGCAAATAGTAATTTATGGGGAAGCAATTTCGAGGATAAAAGGGGAGAAACACTATCAGAATGGATCAGCGGTCTAAATCTCTTGATATTAAACAAACCAGGTTCAGGACCCACTTTTTGCAATATACACGGAAATTCAACTATCGATATAACAATGGGGGGAACTGAAACGGCGAGAAATATAAAAAATTGGGAAATACAGCCAGACTGGACAACAAGTGACCATAAATGTATATCTTTACAATTGATGGGACATGAAGAATATGTTGAGAGGCAAAAGGTGGAGAGTTTTAATACAAAAAGAGCAAACTGGGAAAAATTTGACGAAATTATAAAAGAAAACAAAACAAGACTAAACAACGAGACAGATACAGAAAACTTTGCAAAATTACTAGAGAATATATTAAAAAAGGCAATGTCGTCTTCAATGAAGAGAAAAATTAAAATGAAAAGATGTATACCATGGAGGGATGAGGAACTTTCCAAATTGCGAAAATTAGTTAAAATAAGTAGAAAAAATTGGCAAAGGCGAAGAAAAGGGAGGCAAGAATAGAAATAGCGGAGGAAATGAAAGAAAAATATAGACGAGCAACTAGATTATACAACCAGAAAATCTCGTACAAAAAAAAAGCTTCGTGGAAACGCCTAGTACAAGAGACTGGAAATGATGATCCGTGGGGAATTGTTTACAAAATTTTACATAACAAATTAAGAACAGAAGAGGTTATAAATACTGCCCGGATGGAAACAGGGGAGACAATAAATTGGGAAGAGACTATGACCGAATTATTAACAAAACACATACCATCAATTAATGACGAAGAATTAACAGACGAACACAAATTTTTTATAAATGACAACCCTAACTATGGCAATAATACCGAAGAGGCACCCTTCAGTTGGGAGGAGATTAACGAGGCAATTTTAGCAAACAAATCCAACAGGGCTGGACTTGGTAGATGTTGAAAAGCTGAAAAGGATTTGGACAATGCAAGAGGAAATTTTAATTAAGTTATTTAATTTATGTTTAGAAAATGGAACTTTCCCGAAAATATGGAAAATAGCAAAATTAAAGATTTTACTAAAAAATAAAGAAAAACCAGAGGATGAACCATGTTCCTATAGGCCGATTGCTCTTTTATCAGTTATTGGTAAAACAATTTAGCGCCCAATGGTGGGAAGATTTTTAAAATCATATACAACATCGAATATTATCAATATCAACCAATTTGGATTTACTAAAGGTAAATCAACAGATGACGCATTATATCAAGCCATTAAAAACTTAAAAGAAACAGTTGAAAAATATGCTTTGGGAATTTTCATAGATATTAAAGGGGCTTTTGATAATTTATTATGGAGCAGCATTTTGAGGGGTTTAAGAAGGGTCGAAATCTCAGGGAATTATATAAATTGTACAAAAGTTATTTTAATGACAGGGATGCACTGATAGCTACAAATTTTGGAAAAGTATGTAAAAACATAAACAAGGGATGTCCACAACGGTCCATCTTAGGACCATACATGTGGAACCTTGTCTTGGACGAACTACTAAATGAATTAAACGATTACCCAGTAGTAGCTTACGCAGACGATATTCTTTTAATTATAAAGGCTAACAGCAGAAGGGATATGGAAGATAGGGCTGGCGGAGCAATGATAAAAAATTCAAGATTGGTGTTTATATCACGGGTTAAAAATTTCAGAAACAAAAACAAACATAATGCTTTTGAAGGGAAAATTAAGTGTAAATAGGCGACCCATATTAAGGCTTAATGAAAAGACAATAAGCTTATTATATAATTGTGTTTTTATACCGATAACGACATATGGAGCGGCAATTTGGTTTAAAAAAGCGACGACTACATCGGTAAAAAAAGAACTTTTCAGCGCGCAAATATTTGTTTTACTAAAAACCAGTAGGGCTAGCCGAACAGTTTCAACAGAAGGGCTACAAGTTTTAACAGGCAGACTCCCTATAGACCAGGAAGTAATTAGACGCGGACTAAAATTTAACGTTAAAAAACAGATAATTAACAGATAATCACCGCCGCGGTGATCGGGACCCCCGGCGGTCCCGGACTAGCCCGGACCCATGCCGATTTCGCCCAGGACAGAGGGTACGCACCGGGGGAACTGTTGCGAAATGCTTTTTTTTTTGTATGGAAACGCATGTTTCGACGCTCGGGCCGAGGTAGCCAGTCTGCGTGTTACGGACTTACCCGGCGAGAGTTTTTCGGACTGTAAACAAAAGCCTGGCTTCGAAGTCTTCCATCGATTGACTACATGGTAACTAATATTAATAAAAACTGCATATATATGCCGCATAGTTCATCCAATCATGGCTGACCACCTCAGTCTTATTAAGCATTCAAAGCCTAAATATTTATTTCTGAAGAAACAGAACGCATCATATCGCTTAGGCAGGTCCTTCGCTAATGAAAACACGCAAAAACTACGACATGTTATGAGCAAAATCAATTTCTCAACGATATTAAAAGATGTTGTGGAGGTTACTTTTAAAACATTTCTTTGTAAATTAACTTGTGCTTTAGACCAGATATGTCCAATTGAAACCAAGAGTTACCATTAAAAACAACAAATGGATCACTAATTGGTGAAGCGTCAATACTGTTTTTATAAATATAGATTCATATTCAAATAATATTTTAATTATGAAAACACCGGCTGTACAGGAGCCCGCTTTCATGGATTCTTTGGTTGTACCGAAGCCTAAGAGATGGTACCACCCTTATTGTTCCGTGATTTATTTAAATACGAACTTATTTTCTTATTGTATTTTTGTTCTCAGTCTTATCAAAATTTAAAACTGCAGATAATTTTCACACTTATTTGTAAGACATGAATTCGTTCTAAAATATTCATACGAAACAGTTGGAAAAATATATTCGTGTGTGAATTCGGCATGGTTACGACCTTTCGATTCTTACACCATTTAAAATAGAAAAAGATCTGTGAATTCTGGACAATATCTAAGTGTCATACACCGCGGTATCCAAGGACCAATTTTTTCGCCTCCTGTTTAAAGAAGCAGGGTGTTCCACGCGAGCGTTCAAGGTGTGTGGACGTGCAAATGAATATAGTTAGCTATTTCGATAGTGTAGAATTTTCTTAACAAAGTTAAAATGTCAAGAGACCTTAGGTCTAATTATCCAAGAGACACAGGGTGCGATAAAATATTATCGTATCTTGCGGGTGATGATTTTAAAAAGTTAATCGCAGGTATTGTGTAACAGGAAGTCGAATTACTTACTGCGAGCTTCGAAGAAAATGTTACACAACTCTTCTCACAAATTAAAGTCCTGACTAAGCAGAACATAAAATTACACCATTTGCTGCAAGTCACCGTGAACAAAGAACTCCATCCACAGACTTGTCCCAAGTATACATGTATCAACCGATATTTTTTACGGATGGAAAACCGAAAAAAAACGGAGCCTTACAGGGATCCACAAGCACTAGCAATAACAAAGCAGAAGTAAGCTTGATTAGTCTAAATACACAATAAATTGGAAATTCTGTCGATAGGATCAATTACATGTTAGAAGAGAATGAGCACTGCCAATATCTTATAATAACCGAACACTGGAAGAGTTCAGAACAGCTAGAGGTCATCAAGATACAAAAATTTCATATGACTTCCAGCTTTTGTCGAGAGGAAGGTAAACACGGCGGAGTGGCTATATATAGCCATACGTCAAATTATAAAATAAGAAAAGACATCAATGATCTATCAGAAACTTCAGTGTTTGAATGTGTTGCAATTGACACAATAATCGTTGGCATATATAGGGCGCCGTAAACAAATGTGAATCATTTCATGAACCAAATGCATATGCTCTTAAACAAGATAATTAAGGAAAAGAAACAATTCATTATTACTAGAGATTTTAATGTAGAACTATAAAGAAAGGCAAATTTTAATTTAATTTAAAACGCACAAAAACCAGTAGAAAATTTATATCACTGTTGGAGTCATTCAATTGTGTTAACAATAAAAAAAACTAACATTAAAGGACATTAGTCACCCTAGCTCCAAATCATGTTTAGACAACATTGCAGTACACACTGATATGTCTTTCAAAGCTGAAGAGTTAAAATATCACATATCAGACCAGATAAGACCAGACTGTACAAAATGGCAGATGATACAGATTTAAGCGAAAAGCTGTGCGATTATTGCAACAAAAAGGTCAAAGAACCAGTGAAATGTGTCAAATATAAGCGTCTCTTTCATCCGGGGTGTATTGCCTACAGTACCAAATCAAAAGCTAATACTTGACTGCATGAAATACGAAACGAAGGAGCAGATGACTCCCCAGAGGTTAGTAATAATTATGAAATACTCAAGTTAAAAATGTAGAACGATCATTTTATCAAACTCCTCTCAGAGATGGAAGATAAACACTCTTGAAGGAGCATAACTCACTCCTAAACGAATACATCAATACACTTAAACAACAACTCTCAAACTCCGTATACAAATACAAATAACACCGTATAGTTACCCAGCTACATCTAACGATATTTTTCAAGAAGAACAAGCAGCAATATCTATTAGATATATATCCCCCAGGAAGAGGAATCAGCAACACAATCTAACGACATTCCTCAACAAGAACAAACAGCATCTACGTCAGCCACCCTGCCCTCTTCACGAAACAGGTCGACAACCATACCAGCAAATGATCACGGAAACAACCAATTACCCAAACCAAATGAAGTAAGAAAGAACTCGTCATAAAGGGACTCCAATAACCAAAATAAAGATAATGTAGACAACTCAGAAGAAGAAAGATGAAAAACCATTCTTTTGGAGACTGTAAGGTCTCGGACGAAGAAAAAACTTCAGGCTTCTCGGGAAGAGAGTTACAACCCAAGAAAATCTGGATATTTGTTTCAAGAGCAAGAGACCACGTTACAGAATATATAACAAATTATTTAGCAAACAGAACCAAAAAACCGAACAGCGTCTTCTCAGTAGAACAGATTCAAAACAAAAACCAAAATACAAATAATAATTGTTTCAAAATAAGAATCCCCTTAGACCTCAAAGAAACGGTCTATGAGCAATTATTCTGGCCTGAGGGTATTATTCACAAGCGCTTCAACTATCGCCTGTGGAACCACATTTAGAATTCAAATTTTACACTAACGCGCCTAAATATGACGTCAACTTACCATATACTGCACATAAGAAATTGAGGTAAACCAACTAATATACCTAAATATACAAGCTCTAAACTCGGCAAAATCTGCTCAGCTGGAGGTTCTCACGAAAGGCACTAGGCTACTCTTCATCTGTTTAACGGAAACATGGTGCTATTCTCAAAATCTACCCTCACTTCAGGTAAGTGATTATAAATTAATCACAAGCTTCTGCAGGACAAATACAAACGGAGGAGGCGTTGCAATCTGGGCGAAATCTGGTCTGGACAACACCACAGATATATGTAAACTACCCATTGACGCAATTTCAATTGAAAGGGATATTGTAATTTGTGGTCTCAAATGGCCAGCTGAAAACCGAAACACAATAATAATTAATACATACAGACCGCCTACTGGATGTATAATAACTTTTATGATCCAACTAGAACTTATATTAGATAAAGTGTTTGCTGCAGACCATAACATAATATTAGCAGGCGACTTTAACATCAACTTTACCGCCAACAGCAAAGAAAAAAACAATCTAGTTAATATGCTTTTATCATATGGACTATGTCAACAGGTTTATAAGTACACCCGTGTGACCGCTATATCCAAATCACTAATAGACAATATCTTTACAAACACAGGAAACTTAATCAAAACAACAGTGCATGACACCAGCTTATCGGATCACCGACATATAAACCTAATTTCTGCAAGCAACCTAAATCCACACAAAACGACATACTGCACAAAAAGATTTTTTTTCTGCGAAAAACAAGGACAAATTTTTTTAAATATTAACCGAAGAAAATTGGGACGAAATGTACAATGAAACAGGCTGCAACAAAAAAAACACAACAATTTATCCAAACACCACAATTTCACTTCTTCTCATGCTTTCCTCTAAAGAGAGATAGACAGAAGAGAAATGGTCAGCCCTGAGTCACAAAAACAATCAAAACATCTAGCAGAAATCTTCATGACCTCCGACGAAAAAACAAATTCCCCATATTAACACTATATACAGAACAAAGACACTTTAATCTTCTACTTCAAACAAAACAGTTTCTATAATAAATGGACAGCAAAAAAAACCCTATGGACCATCATTAGAAACATATCAAACAAACCAGAACTAAGAGAAACTAACACAATAAAATTAAAAGATAGCACCTTCACTGATGACCGACTCATAGAAGACCCAAAATCTGTGGTAACATTATTTAACACACATTTCAACTCGATTGCTAAATTATTAGCCGAAAATATTCTTCCCATACAAATTACCACCAATCACATCCAACAAAACATGCACTCTATATTTTTAACAGAATTCACTGAATCGGAGATCTTAGGAATTCTAATCAAATTAAAAAAACAAACAGCCCAGTGGACCAGACGCACTACCATGTAATTTAATAAAGAACGTCATGATCGAACTAGTAGCTTCTTCACACATTTAGTCAATCACTCCTTCGACACGGAAATATTCCCAGAGATATTGAAAACGACACTGATAATCCCCGTATTCAAGAAAGGCGACAAAACCCAGGTATCCAACTATAGACCCATAGCATTGGTGTCAGTAATTTCCAAAATCTTCGAGGCGTGCATGCTCAATCGACTAACATCCTTCATTGATATAACCTTATCCCGACGCAGCAACATGGTTTCAGGAAAAACAAGTCCACATCGACAGCAATTGTTGAGCTATATAGCAAAATTCTAGAGGAAGTTGTCAATGGTAAAAGCCCAGATGGCATTTTCTGCGACCTCTCGAATGCGTTTGACTGTGTTTCTCACCGTCAACTTCTAAGCAAACTAGACAAATATGGAATTAGGGGGCAAAGATTGAAATGGTTACAGTCATACCCAACAAATCGTAAAAAATATGTAAAAATCTCTAACGGAAAAGGAAGCGCACAATTGGAATCACTAACATCTGACATTGTACTACCGCAAGGTAGTATTTTATCTCCGACACTATTCTCGCTATACTTAGCATATATAACTACATATATTTACTGCCACCACTGCACTCTATATGCAGACGACTGCAGTTTCTAAATATCCCACAGATGTCACAAGGACAATTAAACCCAAGCCACAAACTTGCTAGATTCCTTGAACAGGTGGTTCTCTGCAAATAACCTCTATCTAAACCAAAACAAAACCAGCTATGTGATATTACACTCATCGTAGATCCATAGAGGACTTAAATCTAAAAATCGGCCAGTGTAGTATACGCAGAGATAAGATGGTGAAATTCCTTGGTATACACCTTCAAGAGACTCTGAAATGGAAAAATACCATCGAGATAATGAATGAAAAAAAGTAAATACGAAAGCATATCTTATTCGGAGTATACGTAATATGGTATCAAAAGCGATACTTATATTATAGTGAGTGAATATATATTATAGTGAGGTACAATCTACACTACTACACAGTATAAGGTTATGGGGTCAAGCACCTCTAGCAAAGACCCTGTTTTTAGCACAAAAGAGAGCGATAGGAGCAATATCAGGAATAACTACCACTACCTCATGCAAACCTCTCTTCAAACAATTAGAGATTCTCACGCTTCCAGGTTTATATATATTAGAGATGGCCTGCTTGACATTTAAAAATAAACACAAATTCTCCAAGAACAAAGATATACACTACCTACAAGAACAAGAGATCTTTTATGTATAGGAAAAACTAACCTAAGCCTCTGTACAGGACCATATAATACCGGAAAAAAGATATGCAACCAGTTACCTTCGTATTTAAAGGAAGAAAGCCTTTATAAGAAATTCAGAAAGGGATTAAAGCAACTCTTACTCAAAAAAAACATCTACAAGCTTAGCGACATCTACCAATAATATAAAATAAATGTATCTATATGTAACTTTACCCGTACAAATAATTTGTATTCTAATGGGAATAAAGTAATTTGAATTTGATTTGATCTCACTCTAAGAATAATTTTCAATTCCGAAGAAACGCAATCCACTTTCCGTCAGTGCAGAAATTTGAAAGAAGATAACATTGGGGAATTTTGAGAAAATTTACACAAGGAAACATGGGACGAGCTATATAATAGTCAAATTTCAGACGTAGACGGCCAGTGGACCAATTTTCTACAAACTGTCAAGCTTCATTTCGAGGAAAGCTTTCATGTGTCAATGATAAATATTAAACAAACAAAAAGAAAGATCTTCCGTGATACAGCATTAGAAACCATCAAAGAAAGATTTAATTTGTTTTATACAGGTTTAAAAAATAGTTACAATAGAATGCGGCGAAAGTATATGGGTTTGTTAAAGAAAGTAAAGAGGAAACACTATCAAAATAACATTCAGGAAAGTGATAATACTATAAAATTTACATGGGAAGTAGTGAACGATATTACCCAAATCAAATCGACTAGGCAACAAAATACATGTAAATGTAATACACTGGGGCCGGATTTCACACCCAATACTATAAAGTGCATTAAAGGTTTCTAAAATAGTTCCAATATTTAAAAATGGAAACATAAATGATAGGCTGATAGGCCTATAATTGTCTATAGACAATTATAGGCTAATATCAGCTTGCAATCATCTATTTCTAAAATAATTAAGAAGCTGATAGTTAAAAGACCATTAGTCTTCTCAAAGAAATATCATATCATAAGCCAGTGGCAGCACGGCTTTATCAAAGGACGTAGTATTGAAACAGTATGCTTCCAATTCTTAAAAGAGGTAATGAGTCAGGTGAAATCAAACAATATTCCATGTGGGATACTATTGGATCTCTCCAAGGCCTATGATACAGTCGACCATTCTATCTTACTAAACAAAGTAGGTAGATACGGAATACGGGGAATAACGTTAGATCTGCTTACATCTTATCTAAAAAACAGGACCCAAATCAACGAAATTTATACAACGCAAGGCAAACTTGCGATCGACGCCGGGGACTAAAAATATAGTGATTCCACAGGGCAGTATTTTGGGCCCACTACATACCATTCATTGTATACATAAATGACCTGCCGGACTTAAATTTAACTAATACTCCGAACATGATTTTGAATTATGCGGACAACACAAGCTTAATTATATCTAACAAGACAACAACCGATTTAACAAGCAACATTAATACGTATATGGCAACGCTGGAAACATGGTTTAATGGAAACAATTTCGTGTTAAATAAAAAAAAACTAATATATTATTCTTTAATGGGAGATATACACCTAGACGTTTGAAAAAAAGACGATTTTTTGCATTTTCTTTAAGTCTGGGATCTTAAGAACACCTGGTGAAAACGGCAAGGTAATATCTTGATAAATAAGCGAGTTACAGCCGAAAACGTAAACGGCGCTGACCCGACAGTCAGGTAGCGGCAAAGCGACCCATCGGACAAAGAGTGTAAACTTGCATCGCCATTCTATTGTAGTGTGTTTTTAGGGTATGCTCGGGGTATGCACGTATAACGAAAAATCTAGATAGATCTGATTCGTTGCCAGAAATAGACACGTCTTGTCAGTATCTTGCCGTTTGTGTGAATGTGCGCTACACAAAATTTTCATTTGCGAATAGATATTGAAAAAAAAATGGATACCAGAAACAACAGTTCTAGAGAATCTCATCGATCTGGATCTTTCCGCAAAGATCGCAGCAACAAAAAAGTACCGCCAAAAAATCGATACTCTGCCTAAAAACTTTTCGACGCGAATATTAGTTCCAGTGCCAAAAAACTGAAGATGGATCATCAGACATCCGCACCAGAAGATCCAAACATATTCTTAATTTTCTTACGGTGTTTTCTGCATTATCGGAGTGTGTGAAATGCAAAAAATGTGATAGTGATATTCAATTCTCTATAGAAAGCACTCGAGGACTTACTTACACTCGAGGTTTTAGAATTGTAGTTTCGTGTTCATCGTGCAATCCGACTTTCTTTCCTTCGTGTCCATTCATCAACACGGCTTACGAGATAAATACACGATTTTTTTGTCATGCATTAATTAGGAATTGGTTTGCGTGGAGCGATGAAATTTTATGGACTCATGGATTTACCGCCTCCGTTTCGCCAAACGACGTATGATATGATAATCGATAACATTCATACTGCTGCTTCAACTATTGCTGAATTGGTGCTGAAACAAGCTGTGAAAGAAGAACAAGAGGAAATAAAAGAAAATCCGGGAGCTGATATCACAAAACTGACCGTTCAGGGGATGGGACGTGGCGAAAACGTGATTTTAACTCATTATATGGAGCTGCTGTTCTCATTGGTCAGTTTACAGGAAAAGTCGTTGATTTTCTTGTAAAATCTTCTTATTGTGCTCAATGTAACTGGAATAATCACAAAAATAGCGACCAATATGAGGAATGGTAAACTCGTCACGAAACAAATTGTCAGGCCAATCATGAAGGATCGTCAGGTAAAATGAAAGTAGACTCCATGATTGAATTGTTTTCAAGATCTTTCGAAAAGCATGGAATTATGTTCACTAATTACGTGGGGGGTGGCGATTATAAGACATACACGGGAATAATAAATGGAAAACCGTATGGTGATGAAATTGAAATCATAAAAAAAGAATTAGTGGGACACGTCCAAAAGCGAATGGGAACCCGTCTTCGCGGATGCAAGAAAAATCACCCTGGAATCGGCGGCAAAAACAAATTGACAGCAAAGCTTATAGATAAACTGAGTATTTACTATGGTTTAGCTATTCGCAGAAACTGTGATTCAAAGGATGAAATGAAAAAAGCGATATGGGCAACATTCTACCATTATAGCTCAACAGACAGCAATCCTCAACATCATTTCTGTCCCGAAGGTACCGAATAGTGGTGCAAGTGGCAACAAGCGAAAGCAAAAAAACAATTGAAAACTTTCTGTCACGATTATGCTGCATTGCCGCAAATAGTATTAGATGCCATCAAACCAGTTTACGAAGACCTTAGCAATGACAAATTGTTAGAACGCTGTGTTGGCGGATATACGCAAAACTGTAATGAGCTTCAATCAAACAATGAACAGCGGGTCCAAAATTGTTAACATTGCTTTTTTTCTGGCAGCATGCACGTTCAATAATAGTGTCACCTCACTACTCGAAATTATGAACGTGTTGGGAATATCGGTTGGGTCAGGAGCGCACTTATTCGCTACGCAAGAAGATGAAACTCGCATAGCGAAAGCCGAGCTGCAAGCGCAGAAATAGACAAAAGAAAATCGAATACGGGCCGACAACAAAATTTAGAAGCCATGAGCATTCCGCCGACCGTATATGACCTACAGTATGGGCCTGGTATCGACGATTCCATATAAGTTGACAAATTTTATCATTTATTCATTCCTAAATTTTCAAACGCGTTTCTTCTCGAAACCACGTTTTTCAACACGGTACCCAAAATTTCTCTAAAACCAATAAACCGATTGCCTTGAAACTGGTTGTACTTTATTCTATGCACTATTTTATAGTAGATGTCATAGGATTTTTTTTTCCTTAGTTTTTTTTATAAACAAAATAATTATTAATTTTTGGCCCAAAAATCATTACTTATGTTGAAACGTTCGCCATTTTGTCATAAATCGATATTTTCAAAAGCGGCTATGACAATTACTAAATTATAGTATCTATTTTAATAATCTTTCTGTTTTTTTTGCTTTCAAATAATTTTTCAAGAAACGCCAGTGGGTACCGTGAATGAAGATTTTTTAACGGCGCTTCAAGGAACATGCGATATCTCGAAATATTTTCAATATTTTTTAATAAACAAAAATTTAACATATTTTTAAATGTGTATACTTTCATTTAGTTTAAACTGCGATCCGAAATTTAATATAGTTTTCCTTCAAAAAAAATCTCAAAAATGACCTTTTTTGGCCTTCTAGGTGTATATCTCCCCTTAAAACAAAACGTGATAAAAGATCATATAATATGGATATTTTAATTCAAAACAATCAAGCTGAACCTGGAGAAAACGTGAAACTTCTTGGTATCCACATTGATAATACATTGGATTGGTCTTCTCATATATTATACCTATCAAAACTCAATAAAGCAGTATATGAACTTAGAATCCTGAAAAAGTAACTAAATCGGGATTCGTATTACGAATGGTGTACTATGCCAATTTCCATAGGCATATTCCTTTCGGAATACTTTTCTGTGGTAGCGGAACAAATATAATAGATATTACCAGAATACAAAAAGAAGCAATAAGAGTATCACTAGTACTAAAATGCGCAGAATCATATAGAGAAAAGTTTAAAGCTGCATACATGCTAACGACTACAGGGATATACATTTACAAAACATTTACTAAAACGAACACACACTCCCAAATTACACCCCTTGTAACTACAACGCGACGCTCCTTAAGATTAATTTCTCCAATTCCATCTATATCCAAAGCCACACTACAAATTCACACAATCGAAGACACATCACAAATACGTAACACTTCACCAAAATTATTACCACGACGACTTTTCGAAGACGAAACAGAAACAGCTGAAACGAACACAAACTCCCAAATTACATCCCTTGTAACTACCCCGCGATGCTCCATAAGATTAGATTCTCCTATTCCATCTACATCCAAAGCCACACTAAAAATTCACACAATCGAAGACACACCACACATATCAAACACAACCCCACGACGTTCCATACTATTAAACCCTCCTACTGCATCAACATCCGAAATTATTGCCACAACATAACCTACACAATCTGTCCTGTCTGACGAACTCCCACCTGCATCACTTATCTTTACAGTCGAAATTATAAACACACCATCGCCTCCATCACCCGACTCACCTCGTTTTCCTTTACGCCGCCCTATCATCGATATTGAAAATAACCAATTACTGAATTTTTTAATGATATTAATAGCCACACTCTTGGAGAGTTCAATAATTTATGTCTCTATTGTTCGGCGATACGTTTTAGGCACGAGGTATTAAATTGTTGTAATTCGGGTGTTACCTCTCTTCCACCTCTTCCGCCATATCAACCATTTATGGAGATTTTTTTTTGAAGCGCAAGAAATACCAATTTTATAGGCAATATAATGCGCTATAATAATAAATTGGCATTCGCGTCGATTCAAGCTCGCTTAAAGCACAATATGGGACAGGTAGCACCAGTTTATATAATATCTGGATTGATTACACACGCTGTTACGCTGCACAAGCATCTGACGTTCGAGAGGCACATTTAAATGATTTCCAGAAATTTTAAATCAAATTGATATTTTTCTAAGGGAAAATAATCCCTTTGCCATGCTGTATCGTTCACTACGCGATGTAATGGACGAAACCAGACGAGCAGGGACTTTAGGTGGGGGGGTCGTACCGGAAATCGGTATTAGATTTAGTACCAAAGTCGAGACGGACAGACGAAAATACAGTGCCCCGACAAATTCTAACGAGGTAGGCGTAGGCATTTTCCAAAGTAGAGACGGAAAGATACCGCAGCAGTACGACATGCGAGAGTTTTACAGAAATGAAGCTCAGCTCCCCATCATAATCTGCGATACAGTTCAAGCATGTCGGAGTTGGCAGATTCTTTATCCTATCCAATTTTATTTCCATATGGATCTCCATATGGTCGCTTGGTTTGTTGTCGAACACTGATCGGTTAAGACGTGTTCGTAAAAGAATTTCCATTCCGGAATTTTATATGTACCGACTACAACATCGAGCCGAAGAGGGTTACAATTGCAGACTATGTACAGCGACTGAATGACAATGAACAAGAAAGTTCAAAGCTGCAAACATGCTAACGACTACAGGGATATACATTTACACAAAAAATAATTGAAGTGAAACCCAGCTGGCTCAAGCACGTGGTGGAACCTTCGAACTCTGCAGGTCCAGGTATACACCGGATTGTTGAAGTGCTGAGTGGGTCCTTTGTACACTGGTGCTTTCATTTTCTGGTGTTTGATTCTTCACTGGTGTTTGATTTTCCGCATAGAATTTTCAAATATTTTTTCCCGTAATCGTACGCAAGTACACATGGTAATGGCTATTTACACGTCACACTACTGATGAAGTAATCGAAGAAGGTAAGCAATTAAAGAATTTATACAGGATGTGTTATACTCTCAATGACTTAGACCTCATCGATGCTTATAAAATTAAAAAAACATCAACACAGCAAACGCATAGCCACAATAAAAAGGAGGTATATCCTGAACAAAATCCATAAATAAAAAAATAAACCTAAGGGTACTTGAGCAATCATTAATCAAACCCTAGGAAGGCATAAAACATGTAAAACAATATCGCTTAAAATAAAAAATACAGTAGTATCGGACAAAGAAATTGCAGATGTATTTGCTTCACATTTTTCCAGTATGGCCCTGAGTATAACCAGGGAACACTTTCCAGTGACATCAGAATCTGTGCACTTAGATTGGTTTAGGTGTCCGTTTTGCGCGCCGACGCCGATAGGAGTGCAACGCCAAAATACTGGCAAATGCCTTTGAATATTATTCAGCCAACGAATCCTATCTCTAGCCTCCTCGCGGCACTTCCTGGGCAATGCAACGATGTTGTAGCAAATAGAGAGGGGTGCCTGGCGAATCTCCGGCGCCATAAAACGGGAACCACTTGGCTAAGAGAAGGAAAACTCCGACAGAAAACCAGGGTAGGTTCCATCTTATTAGTACGTACCATCTTATTAGTGTACTAAATTCCTTTTTTATGCTTGCCATAGAATCTACTGAACTTCGTAAGGTTATTTCAAACATTTCCTCTACCGACTCATCTGGCATGATGGCTTTTCAATAAAATCTATAAAAGCCGTTTTAGACGTAATCGAAGGACCACTGCTTGAACTTTACAACAAATCCATAGAGGAAGGAATTTATCCACTGTGTCTAAAAATAGCCTTAGTAATACCCTTACTTAGGAGATCGGACGCCCGTGACATTACTAATTATAGACCAGTTTCAATTTTGTCTACTTTTTCAAAAATCTACGAACTGACTGGCTGATTTATAAGAGAATGGTAGAATATTTAGAAAAATTACCAATTGCCAGCATGGGTTTACAGCTCATAAATCTGTTGAAACGGCTACAAGCAAACTAGTTAAATTTACTTAAAGAGATAGACACACAGAGAAACATGTAATGGGTCTCTTTCCCGATCTTTCCAAGGCTTTTGAAACCGTCAATGTGGATTTTATCTTATCCAAACTAGAAAATTATGGTTTTCGAGGTACCCTCGCAAGATTCAATCCTTTCTTACTGGCAGAAAACTAATTGTAAATGCTAATAACAACCGCACTAGTTGCAACGATATCAATATAGTTGCGCCTCAGGGATCTGTTCTAGGACCGCTTTTGTTTCTACTCTTCGTGAATGATCTTCCGTTCCATGTAAGTGCAGAAACTATTCTTTTGTAGACGATATGAATCTCGCAACAATATAGAAGAGGTGGAAGCCAAGGTTGCGAGAGTTGTTGGTGAAGTGAATGATTGGTGCCAAATCAACAATCTTATTCTAAATGCGGATAAGACAATCTGTATTTATTTTGCAAGCAAAGGAAATTATCAAGGCATTTTCAACTTATAAAGACGAGAAAGGCACAACCTAGCAACATCTACTAATTTTTTAGGGGTGCGAATAGACTCCACGCTTAGCTGTCATATCACGTCGAGCATATATGCAAAAAACTAGCAAGTGTATATTTCGCCATTCTCCAATTTAAAAAATCATTGGACAAAGAAGCAGTAATAAGTTTGTACTATGCCTTGGTTTATTCACATCTTTCTCTTTACGTTTTCATCTGGGGACAAGCCTCTACTGGCAACAGATGTTTTATCATGGAAAAAAGAATAATTCGGCTAATATTTGGCTTAAAATTTGGACAAAGTTGTAGAGAGTATTTTAAAGATAACAACATACTTACTTTACAATCAATATATATATGCTTAAAGTGCTAATTTATATAAAACTTAATTTAAGAAATTTTGAAACCCTAGCGGATTCACACAACCGCCGTATCATACAAGATCCCTTGAGACGGCACCCTGTTATTGTGTCCTAAGCATAATACCGCCTTGTATGAAAAATCTTTTATCTACACAGCTATTAAATTATTTAATAAGTTAGAAATTAAAATGAAACGATGCGTACCATGGTGCTATCAAAAGTATCAAAATTAAAAAATCTAGGGAAAAGAAATTTCACCTATTAAGGGCTCACATATACCTGGGTAAATCGGGAAAATCGATTTTTCAAAAAGGTGCTCCTTCGAAAGTACTATCCTGCGAGAGTCTACCCTGAAAATTTCATAAAGAAATTCGCACTTATGACGAAGTTATAGCGTTTTGTAACTGACCGGGTAAGCAACGAATAACGGCCGGGGCGCCGGTAGACGCGGCCTTTGTCATCTGTTACGATAGAATCAGGGTGTTCTCGCCCCTATTGGATTCTATGTATTTATCGCCCTTTATATAGCAAGAGCATGTTCCGAGAAGTTGGTAGACTTTAGGTATGCGTTTTTTACTACGCTTAGTGCCCAGTCGTTCGCTGCTCGTCGAGACGAACTGTTGTATTAAAATTGATCGCTGTTAGTGAGAAAATATTACAAAAATGGAACGACGAAAGAGTTCGCAACAGGATCGTCAGTCTGCGAAACTCAGAAAAGATGTGAAAAAGTAGAGGAAGTAACCATCAAATTAACATCAAGCGGAAAAAGAGGAAATGAATACGAGTACAGCTGCGAAAAAATTGAGAAATAAACACGAGGTGTTTTTTCCTGAAGAGGAAACTATTGGGTACAGAATACTCAATTTTTTCACTGTTTTCAGTGCTATATCTGAATACGTAAAATGTAAACAGTGTTGTGGTGCCGTAAAATTCAAAACCGAAAGTACCCTGGGACTCGGATTCAAAATTTTGATAATATGCTCGTTGTGTGATCCTGTTTGGATTCCGGCTTCTCCGTTGATTGCGAGTGTCTACGAAATCAATAGACGATTCTTCTTTGCTATAAGACTGTTAGGAATTGGTTTGAATGGTGCTCAAAAATTTTGCGCACAAAATGGACTTGCCTCCTCCCAAGGCACAAGCGACGTACGACATCATAGTCAAAAATATTAGTACGGCTTCTTCTTCAGTTCTTGATTTGCTGAGTAAAAAAACTATCAATGAAGAGAGAGAAGCCATGAGAAATAATGGCATTGATTCGTGGATTCACGTCTTTATTGGCAGTAGCGACGCTTATTGGACTGTACACAAGGTTGTGGATATCATTGTAAAATGTTCCTATTGTAAAACTTGCGAATATTGGACATCGAAACGCTTAAGTACACCGCTTAGTATGACGAATGGAAAGCAAGCCACGAAGATCAGTGCTCGACGAATCATGAGGAATCTGCCGGGAAGATGGAAGTAGACAAGATAAAAGAGATGTTTCAACGATCTATGCAGCGTTATGGTATAATGTATACCAATTATATCGGAGACGGCGACTTAAAAAAGTATAAAGGTATCGTCGACGCAAAACCATATGGAGAGTCGATACAAATAAATAAGAAAGAGTGCATTTGCCACGTACACAAGCGGATGACTACGCGACATCGACAATGTGTGAAAAAAAAATAAGGCATAGGAATAAACTGACGGGAAGAATGATTAATAAATTAACCATATACTATGGCTTAGCAATCAGCAGAAACTATAATTCAGTAAAAAAAATTAAAGATGCCATATGGGCTACGTTCTACCATTATAGCTCTATGAACGAACAACCACAAGACGACAAATGTCCTCAGGGCTCAGATTCTTGGTGCTCATGGCAAAAGGCAAACGCAGATAAAAAATTGGATGACTACACGCAGGATTATACAGCACTTCCTAAAGTTGTTCTGGCTGTAATCATGCCTATTTATATGGACCTCAGTGATGATAATTTGTTGGAACGATGTGTTGGCGGGTTCACACAGAACAATAACGGAAGTATAAATCACGTCATCTGGAAAATTGCGTCAAAAGAAGTGCACAGCGGACTTAACATTGTTAAAATTGCTGCAAATATCGGTGCATGCATCTTCAATGAGGGCGTGAGAAGTATATTGCATATAATGCAAATATTGGACGTGCAGTCAGGGAGAAACGCACATTGTTAGGCTGAATCTGTGGATACACAAAACATTCGGTTTATCCAGCGTTAGCTAGCATTCGGTTTATCTACTAGCTATCTATCTACTTTGATAAAAAAAAAATTCATACAAAAAATGGCAGAGGCATGTCTGGTACCGCGAACGCAGTCGACAAAAACACACCCAGAAAAACGATTGTATTTTTTTTACCGTTCCAAATTTTCGAACCCAATTTTCACACAATTTATAATAAATGTATATTATGGTTTTTTAAGAAAATGCAGTTTTATACACGAAAAAAAAAAATCTTAAACATGACACTACTTTTAGGTGCTCAGGTATATGTGAGCCCTTAACTACCATAAACTCTTATATAATTGCGAGCAAACTGACTGGACAGACTTATTGGCTACGCTTGATCAAAATGTAGCTACAGATCTACTAATTGATAAAATACAAATAATTATTAAAAAATCCACTGTAAAAGCTAGTATCTATAAAAAGCAAAAGCCGCGTAAGAATTGGATTACCTCTGGTATTATGTCACAAAAAAAAATTATAAAAAAATGGAAGCAAAATGAAACTAATATTAATTTAAAATTAAATCATATTAACTATCGTAAAGTTAGATAAATTAATAAAAATAGGAAAATATAACCATAACAGTAGGGAATTTAATTATAAATGTACCGATAGTAAAAAAAATGTGGCAATATATCAATGAAAAGCTTGGAAAAAAATTTAAATTTGATGAAAATATTGATTATTTAAACAAAGAAAATCAAAAGATCACCGATCCACAAAAAATTGCTAATAATTTTGTAGATTTTATCAGCAATATTGGGGCTTAAGGCTCGCTGATAAAATAGGAAACAAAAAGGATAGTGCAAGTAATATCAACATAAATCAAAATTCTGACTACTTTCTTAAATCCAACAAATTGTAGTGATATAGAAGAAATTATAACTAACCTAAAAGACAAAGCAGGAGAGATAGATGCCATAAATTCTAAAGCACTCAAAGGTATTAATCATTATATTAGTAAACCGCTTGAGTATATATTCAATAACTGTATGTTTAGGAGTATCTGGCCTAAAATATGCGGGAATCATTTTTAAAACGGGTAATAGATATGAAGCAACAAACTATCGTCCTATCTCCCTTATTTCTAACATCGCGATAGTCCTCGAAAATATCACTAATTTTATTATTAAATCATTATAAAATCATTGCAAAGGAACAATTTTGTTTTCTCAAAAACAGGGGCACAAAGAATGCATCTATTGCGGAGTTTATTTATACGAATATGGATAACAACAACCCTACAGTAGTCGCTTTTTTAGACATAGCTAAGGCCTTTGACACGGTGGACCATAAAATATTAATACAAAAATTGTATAAGCACGGCACAAAATAAGCAATAAGCATTAGAGAGAGAGAGGTGTTGCTTCTGATTTATTTGAAAATTATTTAACCAATAGACTACCGGTTTGTAAGAATTAATAAAATTAAGAGTATGAAAAGAATGGTAAAAATTGGTGTTCCGCAGGGAACAATCCTAGGTCCACTACTGTTCATTCTATATTTAAATGATATTTTTAAAATTTTAGAAGCAAACTCAATAGGCGCTTATGCTGACGACATTGCAAAATTAACAGTTATTTAGGTAAAGTAGGCAAATGGTTTTTTGATAATTTGACAGATAATTGTAGATAAAATTATAGATAAAACTACATTCATAACTTTTGGTTCTTATAGCGACAGTATTCCAACAAATTTGGAAATATTGATTTACAATGAGAGAGTAAAAAGAGTTAACAGTTGTTAATATCTAGCCATAAAGTTTGACTGAAGTGAGATGGGACCAGCATATAAAAGACCAGATTACCAAGGTAAAACTACAAATAAGGCGATAATTTTACCGAAAATCAATAAAAGTATTGCATTTAAAAACTCTAACATGCTCGCTGACAATCTCAAATCACTAAATGTTAATAAAACATTAATAAAGAAAAAACTTATAAACTGGCTAATATGTAATTGAGTATAAATAAAAATTTCTTTCTAAATGTATATGTTAAATATGTCTTTGTAAATGTATAAAAGTATATGTTTATTTCATTCTTTTAAACAAATAAAGAAAATAAATATATAAAAATAACACTAAGGTAAAAGCACCAGTAGCTGGCCATGTACCAGTAGCTGGCCACTTGCAAGAAAAGTGCAAAAAATAAGAACCCTAATGCTTATCGAACATTAAAAAATAGCGCTTTATATAGCTCATGCCATCTATTGTCCATGTGCAAAAATTCCGGAGTCACAAAGCATTGTGGAAGAAATGACGTTCATTTGTTTGTTGTTTAAGACACGTGCGTCCATTATTGCCTGATTTCTTAACCATTTTGCTAAGCAAGTTGCTCTGTTTTAAGGAAGTTATACACGGAAATAATTAAATTAAGGCAAGTTTTAAATATGAATACTTCTTTTAAAGAGTGCTTTAATCGATATATTGAAAAATTTGGACGAAATAACTATATTCTGAATTTTTAGAGGGGGTGGATAGCTACTCACTCAATATTTTTCATTTTGTTTTTCCTCCTGTTCCTCTTTGGCACTTGACTTTATTTCCTCTAGCAAAGTTTCCGCTTCCTCCTGTTCATTGCATGCCTGGGTTAGGACAGCTTGGCAGCTTGTTGCATCTATTTTGTGATCCTTGCTCATTTTCCTGAATTCTATGATTTTTCCTAGGTTTTCTATGAACCTTTCTATTCCTTCCTTTTTTATTTTCCATCCTGGTTGTATTTTCCTTTTTTTTTTATTTATTTGTTCACGGTCTTAGCGTCTTCATAGCGATTTCAAAAGTAATATTTTGGTGGTCGCCAAGGTTTTCTGCGTCATGTACCATCCAGTTTTTTATCCTATTGTTCATATTTTCGCCATGTATTTTGATATCTATGTATGATTCGCTGTTTCCCCTTCTAAACGTTGGTTCCGTTCCCGTATTTGCCACGATCATATTCATTTCGCAGATCCATTCGTATAATATGTCCCCTCTTCCTTTATTTTCTTTTACCAAGTAGTCGACCTTTGTTTCTCCCTCCATTTCCCGCAGTTCGGGATATCTATCGGCCGCTTGTCTGAGTATACCCTTTTCCATTTTTCTTTCTTCGTGCAGTACACATGGACCTAGATGTAGCCCTACTCCGGCATTAACTGGGTTGCCTTCTACTACCACCGAGTTATGATATATATTTTGCGGCCAGTTCCTCTCGACGAGTTCCAGTATTTCGTTTGTACTTTTTCCTCTTTGGCACTTGACTTTATTTCCTCTCGCAAAGTTTCCGCTTCCTCCTGTTCAGTGTCTGCTTCCCCTTTGCATCTTTTGCAGTAGGAGTTCTCTTGATCCTCTCTACGAGATATTTTTTCGGCTTCTTCGAGTTCGCCAATTCTAGCCCGGAGGCACCCGTTTGCCGTTCTAATCTCTTCTAGATCGTTTCTCTGAGTTCTATTTTCGCTTGCCAGATCTTCTATTTGTATACGGAGTTCAGCCATTTCCCTTTCATATTTTGCTTCTCTGGGCTCTTCTACTTCGTGCTCTTTTAGCCCTCTCTCCAATTGTTCTATTTTGCGCTCGCGTTCCGAGACTTTGTGAGTATATTCTTTGATAACTATTTTTGCAAGGGAATTTATATCGGCGGCCAGTTTTTTCACAGCTTTATGGCAATTTTGGTTTTCTTTGCCAAATTGGATTAGTTCCTCAGTCTTTTTAATAAGCTTATTTAAAGTCTCCCTATGCGCGATCTGTGTAGGATGCGCTAACAGGGAAAACAGGTCTTCGCACTTCCGTTTTTTTGGGTTATTTTGGTCCAACTCTATCTGGGCAACCGTGCTTCTTACACTCTGGCCTCACGTAGCGGCTCTTTCTCCCGTTGGAGATCTCGCTATTCGAGGCCTTACCTTAAAGGGATTTTGTTCCGCGGGTTTTCCCAGTCTCCATCTATGGTCTGTCTGTCCCCTCTTTTGGATCGCTCCGATTCCTTCGCGTATTCCTTTTCCTTTGCCGTGTCGTCACAACTTCCGATCTTTTCATCTGAACCATCCTTATCCTTATTCCTGCCCGTTTTCATTGCCAAGTTGTCATTTTTTATCCCCGTCGTAGGTGTATCGAAAAGCGCCTCCTCCTCCTCGAACAGCTTTACTGTTAGAACAGCTTTACTGTTAGAAGTTTCTCTCCTTACCTCCCTGGGTCGGCCCGATTAGACGGACTAGTCCGTTTGGTCGGGCCCTCCCAGGGTTAGGAAACCCATACATGTGGGTCCATCACATGCAGCCATCACATGGGACATGGACATGGGTCCATCACAAGTCCCGGAACTAAACCACTTCCAGCTCACATAAACGCGTGGTGTATGGACGAACCCCACTTCAAGCTAGAGGTTATGCAGCTTTCCCTCAACGACCTTGCAATGTCGAGGGCGCGCACCGAGGGTGCGTTACAGCGTGACCAGGTACCCCGTACACCGAATATTATCGGGGTGAAGATAAGATGTTTCCCTGGCCACTGCTGCGCTCCTGCTTCAATAAATATGGGGTTCTCATAGACCGCGCGCTTATGGTCCCAGATCTGGCCCATTTCGCCCCCTCGCTCCCATCTCACCTGGACGTCACAGATAATTACTGAGTCGTCCTTGTGAACTGCGAGATCGGGTTTGAAGAGACGACCACTGCGGTGACGGACATGCCGTTCCTCTTCTACGGTCCACTTGGTCCTGTAGTGCTTGTCAACCTTCTTTGCAATATCACTGTGGCGTCCTATGCGCTCCTAGTGAGTCATCGGGCACGCCTGCAGCACGTGGGAGATGGACTCCACCTTATTACAGCCGCCCCTGCACAACCGCAATTCTGGGGGGTTCGACGGGACACCGACGGTTGGTTAGCTGTTCTTAAATGAACAGCTCGCACAAAATCTCTACCGGTCCACGCTGGTGGCCGCCTTCGCAGCCACCGCCTATTACACGAGTCGTCCGAAACAGTCCGAGTCGGGTCCGTTGCTGAAATTGGAGTTTATGATCTTGGCTCTCCAATAGGCGTCAGGTCTGATTTCCCCGGAAAGGCATCCGACACGGTCACATAGTTTCAGGAACTCGGGAGTTGCACTCAGACCAGAGGCAACCGGGTCGTCCGGAACGGCAATGGAAAAGAGGCGCATCAAGAAGGAATGTGGTATCTGTCTTTTCAACTCGCAGATACCAAGACCGCCATCCCAGACACGCGCATACACGAATTGATCGGGAGTGTGCGCATGGAGATGAAGGATGCGCTTAACCGACCACTTAATTAAGCGGTCGGCCTCCCTAAGAACCTTGCCGGTCGTGCCAGGACTAGACAGACAGTAGCGAAGCTTAGGCAGAATGATTTCTCTGGTGATGGAGAGCCGCTGGTCTGGTTTAAGGGGGGCAGGGCACGTGCTAGATTTTCTAACCAGATGGACAGGTTAGTAAGAGACGGGCGCAATACGCCGTGTGCACTGTACTGGTGGCCGAGATATTTGAAACTGCTGATAGAGTCAACAGTGCGCATAGCTCCACCACGTAAACGGAAAGGGGTCCGGATAACGGATTTGTGCTGTTTCGTTCTGGCCGAAAGGCACACGAACTTACGGGGATTGATGGCCGTTCCCCTCGCGGCGAAAAACCTTTCCGAATATTCCAGCGACACGGGCATACTGCGCTCGTCGTCATGCATTGATGAAAATGTCATCAGCGAAAGCCATAGCAGTGACGCGGACTCCGGGAGATATGGTACCAAGGAGCCAAGTCCCTACAAACCATCCAGGTATTCATCCATCACCATATTAAAAAGTAATGGACTTAAGGGATCACCCTGCTTCACTCCTCTACGTATCTCGATCGGTCTGGTAGTGCAATGACCGACACGAATAGTCGTGGTCGTATATAATACCGGCAAGTGAGCTCATGATGAACTCCTGCAAACGCGCATCTACAGAATGACGTTCGAGGGCCCTACGGATCGAGTGATGCGACACCGAGTCAAAGGCCTTATTCAAGTACAGCGACGCAACATGGAACGACTTCCCCTTACTGGTTCTACTTCTAATGTAGTGGTCCAGTAAGAGGGCTTTACACAGGGTTCTGTCAGCTCCGCGGACGAAACCCCGCTAGTTGCTATTCAGGGACACCCGCCCAGCCTTGCGACTAGGATACGATGCAGGAGCCCCTGCAGAGCAGACCCGATGGTAATGGGTCTCCAGTTGGTCGCCTGTGTTCGGTCTCCGTCCTTAGGAACGATGGTAGTCCTAAGGCGTCGCCAGGTGTTCGGCAACACGTTGCGGAGGAACACAACGTTGAGCAACACCTCCAACTCCTTTACATTCATTCTCTTGACGGCCTCGATTCTTACACCGGCTGTTCCCGGGGCTGACGGCCTCCAGCTGGAACGAGATGCCTGGATTTCCTCGGATGTAATAGGGAAGAAGGTTTCTTGGAAGATCTTGCGGTCGGAGATGGTGTCGTTAACCTCAATCGAAGGGGCCTCCAGAATACCGCGAAAGAGCTCGTCCACGTCCGCGACTTGAGGCAGCGTTTCCTCCTCCAACAAAGGCTTACCCGCAAGGATAGTGTCCGCGAGCGCGGATCGGTTTTTAACAAACTTATCTTGTGCCTTTTTGAAGGCAGCCAATTTGTAAGCCCTTTTGGTCTTGGGAACCCTGCCTCGTGGTGCCCTGGTGTTCTGGGCTTCGTTGTTGGTACCACGTGGGTGTGATCAGCGAGATGTATTCGGCTTCAGCCGTTTGATCACCCAACTGTCGAGGTAGGTGGCGAGCTCAGGCTCCGAGAGGCTAGTCGACGCCACAATAAGAACTTCGTAAATGTAGGAGTGGTTGTCAGCGAGTCGAATCCCTCTCTCATGTCCTGCAGGGAAGCTCAGTATCCCATAGCGGGCGCATTAAGAGGCACAATGAGATACATAGTAAGATCGCCAGGCATGCTCGTCGCAAGGGATGGGGGGTTGAAGATGAGCCCCACGTCCGCCACAAGGATGGTCGGTTGTATAAACCTGACTTGGCCATTACGACCAACCCCAACCTCATCATCATTTGCGACGTACAAGTATGCTGGGCAGGATCCAGGACGCTCGATAAGTCTTGGCACAACAAAAGACTTAAATACGATAACGTCCACTTCAGGGAGGCCCCTGTGCAGCGCTGGCCCAATAAAGAGCTACTGTTTTTGCCCCTGATCCTCGGAGCTCGAGGTATTTGGCCGCAAAGCAATAAGCCTACACAGGAGGCACTTAAGATCCCATCCAGCCTTCGAGCGAGCTGCGTTCACAGCACCCTGAAGTGGGGAAGCACTATACATCGTACTTTTATGCGCGCCATATGGTCTCGGTCATCTGGTGGTACTAGGAAGCTACCGACCAAACCCAACTCCGGTGCTAATAGGCGGTATGAACCGTACATCTTTGATTAAGATGTTAGTGAACCCTATTGACTGCAGTTTACTGCTTTAAATTATATTAGTTTATTTTATCCCACGGCGGGACACTAACTTAGCCGAAATGTATTAACTGGTATTTAATATTTTTAAATAGCCAAATGCCTCGTCATCTCAGCTCAGCCCAGAGGGAAGATGTTCCAGACGACGGGAGCCTATTCCAGTCTCTCTTGAAGGCACAGATCGCCGGCGACTCCAGAGTTGTAACACTCGTACGAGCCGCCATGACCGGCAGCAAGTCTGCCATTCAGTCCACCCTTGACCGCTGGATTGACGACCTGTTCCCTACGAGATCGGAACGAGCTTCCAAACCACGACCTCCAGCACCACGTAGGCAGCCTTCCAAGAAAGCCCAGCGAGTCGAGGACTATAAGAAGGCGCAAGATCTCTTCCGAAAGAACAAACACTCTCTCGCGGACACCATCTTCGCTGGAAAGCAAATATTTGCCCAACTGCCAACTCCAGACATTAACGGAAAAGACCACTTTTATCGAGGTCTGCTGGAATCGCCATCGCCACCAGACACAAAAACGTTCGTCCCGTTAACACCAGCCGCCGAAACACTAAAAGCTGTCACCGAAGAAGAAATTCTCGACTCTTGCAAATCCTGGAGCTTCAGCACCCGGCCCAGATGTAACGACTGTTGAACAAATGAAACGCAGCCAACCAACCACGCTGTGCATTCTCTTCAACACTATCTTATATACAAAAGTCATTCCAGCAAGGTTCAACAGGAATCGGACCATACTGATTTTCAAAGATGGGAACCCCACCGACCCATCCAATTGGAGAGCAAGTAGACGGAACTATGATCAACTCTACAATTCTCGACCATTACATCCATTCCAGGAAGGCTCAGGGCAAGTCGTATAATATCGTGTCCCTGGACGTGAGGAAGGCGTTCGACTCGGTTTCACACGCCTCGATCAAGAGGGCCCTCCTTCAAGATGGAATCGAGTCCGAAATGGTGGAGTTCATCATCACGTCACTGAAGAAGTCGACAACTACTATTAGTATTGGACCAATGTCCACCAGGCCAATCCACATCAACCGAGACGTCAAGCAAGGAGACTTTCTTAGCCCGCTCCTATTCAACCTGGTTTTCGACGAACTTCTTCAGCGACTAGAGGACTCCCAGCCCGGCGGAACCATCACTTCCGACTTCAGATGCGCTGCAATGGTATTCGTCGACGACATCATACTGATGGAAGACAGGGACGCCGACATGCCAATCGCTCTGGTAACCGCCACCAACTTCTTCCAGAAACGCGGAATGACCATCCATCCGCAGAAAACCACGTCGGTCAGCGTCTCCGTCTACCGGAAGAAAAGAGTCGCCCGATCCCATCCATGCTTCAGGATCGGCAAGTCATGGATCCCCATCAAGAGCGACTTGGATCCTTCAAGTACCTTTTCACCAATTCTCGGCCTCCGGTGTCCTGAAGCCATCAACCTTCAACCTTACCAGATGGACCCAAAACTTGCTCAAGTCGCCCCTGAAGCCGCATCAAAAGTTTATACTCCTGAGAGACTTCATGGTTCCGAAACTACTGTATGGATTCAAAACCCCGAAAATAACTGGAGAGTCACTGAAGGAAGCGGACAAGGATTAAGCGAACCATCAAGAAGATTCTCGACCTCAATACTCATACTAACGATGCGTTACTCTACGCGAAGACTCGAGATGGAGGCCTTGGCATCATGTGCCTCCGCACTGCTATCCCGAGCCTACTGGTGAAGAGCCTGGAGAAAATCTCCGACACAACACCCGCAGACCCACACGCAGGACTTGGAACCTTGGGACTTCAGACGCATAAGAAATTTAGAAAGACTAAGACGACTAACACCAGCTGTCGCCCCCGAACAAGAGAACAGGCACGACATTTCTGTGAGCCCCATCCACAAAGGCATGGAACAATCAGTTGAAGACCAAACAAGCAGGTCCTGGATCAACTTTCCTCCTACTGGCTGGTCTGGACGCGACTTCGTTCGAGCCGTCCAACTCCGTACACGAAAATTGCACGACATGCACGACGCAGAGGATGGATGGTAGAGGACGAGCCCCACGTCCGCCACAAGGACAGCAGGCTATATAAACCCGACATGGCCATCTCCACCTGCTCCAATACCGTAATAATCTGCGACGTACAGGTCTGTTGGCCTGGCATGCGAAGAGGCTTACGACAACCCCCATTTCCGGGAAGCCGCCGGACAACACTGGCCCAAAAAGATGTTCATCTTCCTCCCGGTCAAACTCGGCGCCCAAGGAATATGGCCATGGAGCAATCGACCAACTCAAGAGGCCCTCAAGATTCCTAGAAGCCTGAAAGCCAGCTGCGTCCACAGCTGCCTAAAATGGGGAATTTCTATTCACCGCTCCTTCATGCGAGTCATATGGTCCCACCAGCATGGTAGCAGAAGGAAGCCGAGGACCGTTCCATTGCAACCACCACCCACCAACGGGGGCCGAAATCCAACATCAGTGAGGTGTCCCCCAGTGAAACCCCAGTGCGCGCGGAATTGTCCTCTGCACGCTCAATTATAATATATTTAGAACTATTTTCCCTGTACCAGCCAATGATCTTCTGGAAATGTTTATTTTATTGTATTGCACTGCAATGTTTCTTAAATATATAAATTTTGATTGCCAAATGCCTCGTCATCTAATTAGTGACGCGCATGAATGGATTAACTAGATTCCCACTGTCCCTATCTACCATCGTTACCCTAGAAACGGTAACAGAAAGTTTGTTTGAAATAGTGCTCCGTTAAAAAAGGAAAAAATACCAATTTTAGTGAAGTTAAAATTTCGAAAGAGTGAGGAACGCAAAGATTCATTTGGGGATAGAGAGGTGCCTCATTTTGCGCGGCAGAAAGGTCAGCTATAGATTTATTTTGTATTCAAATTTAATCAAATTTTGGACAAATTTATTTGACATTTATGAAACGTTAAAACTCATAGTGATATTAGTTAAAATTCGTGAATTTAAATTTGAACTTTTTTAAGCAGTTATTATTGTATATTATAGTTTGGGTGTTCGGTGTTCCTATTAATTTATCATTTATCTATATACACATACATATTAACTTTTATAATAAAATTTTTGTTAATTTCCTTGTATAAATACATGTTAACAGTATATTTTAAAATAATAAAATATATCATATAAATTCTACTAGAAAGTAGGATTTCAGACAAAATTAAGATAGATAATGGAGAACGATATTGGCCAGTTATGTGAGACAATATCGGATCAAGAGCGCACTAACGATTATATAAGCGAGGACAAGACAATAGAAGATGTGTTAAACCATGGTGCTCAGGAAGCAATTTACAAGCTTGAAGGAGAAGTTAAGGACTTGGGTTTAATTTCAACCGGTTCAAAAACCCGATTAAACAAAGAGGAAACTATAAGTCTTCTCAACAAAATTACTTCAGTGAGGAAGGGCATCACAAAATTACTTTTAGAAAACGCTTTACTTAAGGGAAAACTCTCAACGATGCACAGGCAATACAAAAAGGAATCTCAAGGTTTACAAGCAAAAAGCTACACAGATTCATTGAAAATCGGAACTCCTTTAGAGAAGAAATATGAAATAATTAATGAGAACACAAGTATTAATAAAATTAATAAGAAAAGTAGTAACCAAGTGGTAATTTTGAAACCGAACGAAGGATCCAAATTAGACAATAGTGATCAAATAAAACAGGCATTTATTAAAGAAGTTGGAGTAGAAATTAACTACCCATGTGTTGAAAAGATACGTCCAGGAAGAAATCAAACACTAATAGTAGAAATTAAAAATAAGGAGGATATTAATAAACTAAAAAACCTAAAAACATTAAACAAAACTGGATTAAGGGTAGATAGTCCAAGAATCGTTGGTCCAACAATCATTATATTTGGTGTTGACAAGGAACTTGAAATTGAATACATTACAAAAGACATATGGAAGCAACTAGAATATACAACCAGGAAATCTCGTACAAAAAACAAGCTTCGTGGAAACGCCTAGTACAAGAGACTGGAAATGATGATCCGTGGGGAATTGTTTACAAAATTTTACATAACAAATTAAGAACCTCTTCTGTTCTTATAAATACTGTCCGGACGGAAACAGAGGAGACAAGAAATTGGGAAGAGACTAAGACCGAATTATTAACAAAACGCATACCATCAATTAATGACGAAGAATTAATGGACGAACACAAAATTTTTATATATGACAACTCTAACTATGGCAATAGTAACGAAGAGGAACCTTTCAGTTGCGAGGAGATTAACGAGGCAATTTTAGCAAACAAATCGGGGAAAGCACCAGGGCTGGACTTGGTAGATGTTGAAACGCTGAAAAGGATTTGGACAATGGAAGAGGAAATTTTAATTAAGTTATTTAATTTACGTTTAGAAAATGGAACTTTCCCGAAAATATGGAAAATAGCGAAATTAAAGATTTTACTAAAAAATAAAGAAAAACCAGAAGATGAACTATGTTCCTATAGGCCGATTACTCTTTTATCAATTTTTGGTAAAACACTTGAGCGCCTAATGGTGGGAAGATTTTTAAAATTATATACAACATCGAATATTATTAATTTGAACCAATTTGGATTTAAAAAAGGTAAATCAACAGATGACGCATTATATCAAGCCATTAAAAACATAAAAGAAACAGAAGAAAAATATGCTTTGGGAATTTTCATAGATATTAAAGGGGCTTTTGATAATTTATTATGGGGCAGCATTTTGAGTGGTTTAGATGGTCGAAAGGGGTTTATGGGGTTTGAATGGTCGAAATCCCAGGGAAATTATATAAATTGTACAAAAGTTATTTTGATGACAGTGAGGCACTGGTAGCTACAAATTTTTAAAAAGTAAGTAAAAACATAAACAAGGGTCAATCTTAGGACCATACATGTGAAACCTTGTCTTGGACGAACTACTAAATGAATTAAACGATTACCCAGTAGTAGCTTTCGCAGACGATATTCTGTTAATTATAAAGGCTAACAACAGAAGGGATATGGAAGATAGGGCTGGCGGAGAACCCGGCAGCGGGACCGTCTGCAGTCGGCCTCTCGCAAGAGAGCTCGTCGGGGTAACCCGAAATGACCTGGAGACGCCGTTAGGAGATCTGGGAAGAGTTTTCTTTTCTGCATGAGCGTTCGAGTTCCATGGAATCCTTTAGCAGGGAGATATGGTTTGGAACGCGAAGAGCACCGCAGTTGCGGCGGTGTCCAGATTTTCCCCTCGGACCTTGAAAATCCAGGAGAGGGCCACGCGGGTTTCCTGCCGGTTCGTACCCATATCCGCAGCAGGTCTCCAAGGTGAAGAGCCTCTAGTCGATCGAATAATGTAGGTAAGGGAACTCGGCAAATTGGATCCGTAACTTCGGGATAAGGATTGGCTCTGAGGATCGGGGCGCGTCGGGCTTGATTGGGAAGGGGGTCTCGGCTGGCGTGCCGGGCCTGGGCGAGGTGAAGCGCGTTCGCGCGCGCGAATCCGAGCTCGGTCCCGTGCCTTGGCCTCCCCTGGAACTTTCTTGCTGCGAGGCCCGGGTGGCGGTTCGCGCCGTCGCCCGGTGTCCTCTTCGGCCGCCATTTAACGATCAGCTCAGAACTGGCACGGACTAGGGGAATCCGACTGTCTAATTAAAACAAAGCATTGCGATGGCCCCAACGGGTGTTGACGCAATGTGATTTCTGCCCAGTGCTCTGAATGTCAACGTGAAGAAATTCAAGCAAGCGCGGGTAAACGGCGGGAGTAACTATGACTCTCTTAATACTATGGCTCTAGGAAAATACTATGGCTCTATTTTCCTCTATGTGAATGTTTCTATACTCCTTTTGGCTTGCATTCCGGTTGGCCGGGATTCTGGGCAGGACGGCGGACCGCTGACGAGTGGTCTGTCCCCGGCTCGGGCTCGGTCGATCGGCGTCTTCCCCTGGTGGAAGGATCCCTCTGCACGAGGGTCCCGACCGCTGGGGGGGACAAACCAAACTTATCTATATATTTGTGCGATCCGAGTTTGGTGGAATTGGCTTCCTGCACGTGGTCGGTATCTCTCCGAGAGGAGTGATCTGTCTGCTTGCGGGTGCCTTCCTTCTACCATCTCATTTTTTTTTGCGAGCTTGGTGATTTTGCCTTCTGCTTGTGTTCGGATCTCTCCGTGAGGAGAGTTCTGTTCACCTGCGGGAGGCTTTTTTTATCAGCCCGCGAAAATTAACTTCTCTCGAGGTGCTCTCACAAGAGTGCCTCAAATCTATACTACTGGCTTGCCAGGGCCCTTCACTTGTGGATGATTCTCTCCGTAAGGAGTGAGCCGCCTACTTGTGGAGGGCTTTTTCTTTGAACTGGAAATTTTCACTTTTCTCGAGTTACTCCAGTAAGGATGTAAGTCCCATGCATCTCTTGCTCCAAGCTGCTTCTTCTACACAGCAGGATACACAAATGCGACGTGGGCAACACTACATAGCCTCTGGTGTATCAAGACCGTACACACTACCTTCCCGTGGTGGCGCTGTATAGCAAAAGTGTGGCGGATCGATCGCCCCCCTTGTGTGCCTACATGGGTTACCAGCCCGTGTTAGCTTCAACTGTACATTGGTATGAAGAGAACACTGAAAGCCTCGGTAGTCTCGGACAAGGGTTCGTCCGTGACTAAACAATCGGAACCCATCGACGACCAAACACGCAATCCAACTGGCAGCAAGAACACCGCTGAACGGACGAGAACCACTTCCAGTTCGTCCAATCCCGGGACTAATCCCGGCTCCAATGTGATGACGGCCAAACCCTGCTCCAGCCAAGAGGCCATGTTTTTACCTGGTTCTCAGCCGGCCCTCAAATCCACAATTACTGGGAGTCACCCATGCATCCGCTGCGGGAAGGAATTCCCACTTAAATCAAACCTAGCGCTTCACGCAAAACAATGCGGCCCTGAGAGAACTAAGTGTCTACACTGTTCTCGAAATTTTACTAGCTTTAACTCGTGCGTCAGCATGAGTCCCGGACACACCCCGTGGAGTACCGGAATGAACTAGAGGCCCAACTTCCCGACCCCGAACCAATAACTATGGCCAAGATTGCCAAAATCGAGGCCCGCTGTAAAAGGAGTGGGAAATTCTACAGTGAAATGATGAAGGCGACTGGTCTCTCCGAGAACCAGATGCGTCATCGAAGGGAGTCGAAAGTATACCCGAGGTACCTGGAAATCGCACGTAGAGAGGTAAGAACCGAAGCCAAAACCCTTTTCGGCCGTTCTGCAAAATTATCTACGTCCCCGGCTTCCATACCCCACACCGCCAGCTGTTCTACCTCAAGCTCGGCGATATCCCTCGACCCCCCCATGGACCGACCCAGCCACCATCAGCCAGCGTCTGGCCCACAAGGACCAGTCAACGCGCCCGCCCAAGAAGCCACAGCGTCAGGCAATTCCAACTTTGCCACTCCTCCTCGAGGAACCCCAAGAGGTAGGATTTCCTCTCCCACCGCTGAAACACAACAGCCACCGCCGAAGCGATGGAAACATACAAGCCCGCCTAAGAACATACACACACCGGCCCCTGACACATCCAAGAGGAGACGAGAAGCCGGGACACCGTCCCCACGAGGAAACACCATCCGTCCTCGCTTGGAGACCGTAAGCGGAACGCCTTCTCCGAGGGCCCTACCACCGCCCCTTCTAGAAAAGCAATACGTTGAAGAACCCAATCCAACGACCGCAGACGACCAACACACCCACCCAGCCCGAGGGAAGTAATTCCAGACGACGAGAGCCTATTCCAGTGTCTGTTGAAGGCACAGATCGCCGGCGACTCGCGAGTTGTAACACTCGTACGAGCCGCCATGACTGGCACCAAGTCAGACATTCAGTCCACACTAGACCGCTGGATTGACGACCTGTTTCCCGCGAGACCGGAACGAGCTCCCAAACCCCATCCTCCAGCGCCGCGTAGGCCGCCTTCAAAGAAATTACAGCGAGTAGAGGACTACAAGAAGGCTCAAGACCTCTTCCAAAAGAACAAAAGCTCTCTCGCGGACACCATCTTCGCTGGCAATCAAATATCCGCGCAACTGCCTACTCCGGACATAAACGAGACGGACCGCTTTTATCGAGGTCTATTGGAATCACCATCGCCACCGGACACTGAAACATTCGTCCCTTTAGCACCAGCCGTCGAAACACTTAAAGCTGTAACCGTGCAAGAAATTGTCGACTCCTGTAAATCCTGGAGAGCTTCAGCCCCCGGCCCAGATGGAACGACTGTTGAGCAAGTGAAGCGCAGCCAACCATCCTTGCTGTGCATACTTTTCAATACCATCCTTTATACCAAAGTTATTCCAACAAGGTTCAGCAGGAATCGGACCATTCTAATCTTCAAAGATGGGAACCCCACCGACCCATCCAACTGGAGGCCGATTACCGTTGGTTCCGCTCTCCAAAGGCTACTCCTACGAATTATCGCTAAGAGGTTAGCTGCGGCTACCTCCCTAAATTACAATCAACGGGGATTCATCCAAGTAGACGGAACTATGATAAACGCCACAATCCTCGATCACTACATCCATTCCAGGAAGGCTCAGGGCAAGTCCTATAATATCGTTTCTCTAGACGTGAGGAAGGCGTTCGACTCGGTCTCTCATGCCTCGATCAAGAGGGCCCTGCACCGACATGGAATCGAGCCGGATATGGTGGAGTCATTGAGTCTCTGAAGAAGTCGACAACATCCATTACCATTGGCCCAAGTTCTACCAGGCCAATACACATCAACAGAGGCGTTAAACAAGGAGACCCACTCAGCCCACTCCTATTCAACCTGGTTGTTGATGAGCTTCTCCAGCGACTCGAGGACTCCCAGCCTGGGGGAACCATCACTGCCGATTTCAGATGCGCTGCGATGGGATTCGCCGACGACATCGTACTGATGGAAGACAGGGACACCGACATGCCAATGGCTCTGGAAACCGCTACCAACTTTTTCCAGAAACGCGGAATGACAATCCATCCGCAGAAAACCACGTCGGTCAGTGTCTCTGTCTACCGGAAGAAAAGTGTCGCCCGATCCCATCCATGCTTCAGGATCGGCAAGTCATGGATCCCCATCAAAAGCGACTTGGAATCATTCAAGTACCTGGGACACCAATTTTCGGCCTCCGGTGTCCTGAAGCCATCGACTTTTAATCTCACCAGATGGACCCAGTACCTACTCAAGTCGCCCCTGAAGCCGTACCAGAAGTTCATACTTCTGAGGGACTTCATGGTTCCCAAACTTCTACATGGACTACAAACCTCGAAAATAACCGGAGAGTCGCTGAAGGAAGCGGTAAAGATAATCAAGCGAGCCGCCAAGAAGATTCTCCACCTCAACGCCCATACCAACGACGCGCTGTTATACGCGAAGACTCGGGATGGAGGCCTTGGCATCATGTGCCTCCGCACTGCTATCCCGAGCATTCTGGTCAAGAGGTTGGAGAAAATATCAGACACAACACCCACCGACCCGCTCGCAGGACTTGGAGCCGACTTCCGATTTAAAAGAAATCTTGGCAGACTAAGAAGATTAATACCACCTGTCGCCCCTGAACAACAGAACAGGCACGACATTTCAGTGAGCCCCATCCACAAAGGTCTGGAGCAGTCAGTTGAGGATCAAACTAGCAGGTCCTGGATCAACTCTCCACCTACTGGCTGGTCTGGACGCGACTACGTTCGAGCCGTCCAACTTCGGACCAACAATCTACCAACCATGGACATAATGTCTAACCCCTCCGAATTGAGACGCTGCAGAGGAGGTTGCAACCGCGTCGAGACCATCTCGCATGTGCTCCAGGGATAACCAATTACCCACAGCGAGAGAATCCGGCGCCACAATGAAATCCATAAGAAAATTGCACGACATGCACGACGCAAAGGATGGTCTGTGGAGGACGAGCCCCACGTCCGCCACAAGGACGGCAGGCTCTACAAGCCTGACATGGCCATCTCCACCAATGCCAACACAATCATAATTTGCGACGTGCAGGTCTGCTGGTCCGGGTCCAGGACTCTCGACGAATCCTGGCATGCGAAGAGGCTGGTGTATGACAACCCCCATTTCCGGGAAGCCGCCGGACAACGCTGGCCCAAGAAGTTGTTTATCTTCCTCCCGGTCATCCTCGGAGCCCGAGGGTTATGGCCACGGAGCAACCGACCGACTGAAGAGGCCCTCAAAATTCACAGAAGCCTCAAAGCCAGCTGTGTCCATAGCTGCCTTAAATGGGGATGTTCCATCCATCGCTCCTTCATGCGAGCCATATGGTCCAACCAGCATGGCAACAGAAGGAAGCCGAGGACCGTTTCCCCGCAGCCACCACCCACCAACGGCGGACGATATCCACAACCTGTGCGGTGCCCCCCAGTGAACCCCCAGTGCGTGCGGACTCGCTCTGTGCGCGCTCCAAAATAATATATATATATAAAACTATATTTTAATGTTCATTTATGTACCAGCCAGTGATCTGCTGGAAATGTTTATTCTACCCATTGTATATTTCAATGTTTCTTATATAAATAAATTTTTGTAGCCAAATGCCTCGTCATCTAATTAGTGACGCGCATGAATGGATTAACGAGATTCCCACTGTCCCTATCTACTTAATTACTCGAATAACCAAAGAAGAAACTTTGTCTTTGTTAAACAGGGTTACAGAAGTTAGGAAAGGTATAACAAAAATTCTGTTAGAAAACGCCCTGCTAAAAGGAAGATTAATCAACTCAGAGAAAGACAAACAAAGTAACCCATTAAGCTATGCGGATATTCTAAGGTTAAAAGACGCCAAAATGGACAAGGAAAGAGAAATAAATCCAATCAAATTGAATACCTCATCGACGACTCAACATAGAAATAACAAAATAGTTCTGCTAAGAACCAGTGAAGGTTCTAGTCTGGACAACAGCGCAAAAATAAAAAGTGCACTAATTAAAGAAGCTAGCGGTGATATTAAAAATATACATATAAACAGAATGAGACAAGGCAGAGAAAGAACAATTATTTTAGAAGTCAATTCAGACGAGGACATAAATAAGCTTCATAATTGTGAAAAAATTTGGGAATTAACGTAGAAAAACCGCGAAAAATTGGACCGACTTGTATAATATACGATGTGGACAGCGACTTAGAAATTGAAGACATATGTAAAGACATTTGGGGGAAAAATTTAGACCAAAAAGGATTTGAACTAAAAGAAATAGAGGACGGAACAAAAGTAAGATTCAAAACGAAAAACTCGTCTACAGGAGAACGAAATTGGGTGATAGAATTCGCGCCAAGGATTGGGAAAGAAATCTTAAAATTAGGGAGAATCTTTATTGGGTGGAAGTCGCATAAAATTAAAGAAACAAATTTAGTAACACGATGCTTCAACTGCCTGGGGTTTGGACATCAAAAAAAGGATTGCAAAAAAACACAAGTGTGCAGACACTGTGCAGAAGAAGGGCATACTAAAGACGAATGCAACAAGATTAGTGAGAAAGCAATTTGTGGAAATTGCAAAAAAAAGAATTGGCCACATGACCACGATACTTTCAGCGGGGAATGCTCTGAATATAAAAGACAAGTGGCTACAATAAACAGAAGAGTGAGTTATGAATAAACATCTAAAAATAAATATGAGGAAGAACATTTTAAAAATTACACAGTTAAATGCACAACGATCAAGAAATGTTGCTTACCAAATGAGAAAAGCAGCAGAAGAAAATGATGTAGACGTTTTATTACTACAGGAGCCATATACATTTAAAGGTATGGTTAAGGGATATGGCATTGGTGCAAGAATTATTCAAGAATATAAAGAAAATTGCCAAGCAGCCATTATTATTCTAAATAATAATATCAATGTTGTTAAGCACACGGGACTATGTTGGTCACATGGGACCTGTGCAACTATTACAAGTGACATAGGAACATTTAACCTCGTGTCAGTATACTGTCAGTTTAGCCAAGAAATCAATCCAATGATATGTTATTTAGACAAGGTTGTAGAAAAATTGGGAACTTCAAAATTAATAGTAGGGATCGATGCCAATGCAAATAGTAATTTATGGGGTAGCAATTTCGAGGATAAAAGGGGAGAAACATTATCAGAATGGATTAGCGGTCTAAATCTTTTGATATTAAACAAACCAGGTTCAGGACCCACTTTTTGCAATATTCATGGAAATTCAACTAGCGATATAACAATGGGAGGAACTGAAACAGCGAGAAATATTGAAAATTGGGAAATACAGCAAGACTGGACAACAAGTGACCATAAATGTATATCTTTTCAATTAATGGGACACGAAGAATATATTGAAAGGCAAAAGCTAGAGAGTTTTAATACAAAAAGAGCAAACTGGGAAAAATTTGATGAAATTATAAAAGAAAACAAAACAAGATTAAACAACAAAATGGATACTGAAAACTTTGCAAAATTACTGGAAAATATATTAAAAAAGGCAATGTCTACTTCAATGAAGAAAAAAATCAAAATGAAAAGATGTATACCATGGTGGGATGAGGAACTTTCAAAATTGCGAAAATTACTTAAAATAAATAGGAAAAATTGGCAAAAGGCAAAGAAAAGGGAGGCAAGGATAGAAATAGTGGAGGAAATGAAAGACAAGTATAGAAGAGCGACTAGGATATACAACCAGGAAATCTCGAATAAAAAAGAAGCTTCGTGGAGACGCCTTGTTCAAGAGACTGGAAATAATGATCCGTGGGGAATTGTATACAAAATTTTACATAACAAATTAAGAACAGAAGAGGTTATAAATACTGTTAGGACGGAAACAGGGGAGACAAGAAATTGGGAAGAGACTATGAACGAAATATTAACAAAACTCATACCATCAATTAAAGAAGAAGAATTAACGGAAGAACACAAAATTTTTATAAACGACAACTCTAACTACGGTAACAATAATGAAGAGGAAACCTTCAGTTAAGAGGAGATTAACGAGGCAATTTTAGCAAACAAATCAGGAAAAGCACCAGGGTTAGACCTGGTTGATGTTGAAACGCTGAAAAGGATTTGGACTATGGAAGAGGAAATTATAATAAAGTTATTTAATTTATGCTTAAAAAATGGAACTTTCCCGAAAATTTTGAAAATAGCAAAATTAAAAATTTTATTAAAAAATAAAGAAAAACCAGAGGATGGTGGAATCAATTATTGGAAAAACTCTAGAGCGTCTAATGGTGGGAAGATTCTTAAAATTGTATAAAACATCGAATATTATTAATATAAACCAGTTTGGATTTAAAAAAGGCAAATCTACAGAAGACGCATTATATCAAGCTATAAAAAAACATAAAAGAAACAGAAGAAAAATATGCTTTGGGAATTTTCATATATATTAAAGGGGCTTTCGATAATTTATTATGGAGAAGCATTTTGAGGGGTTTAAGAAGGGTCGAAATCTCAGGGAAATTATATAAATTGTACAATAGTTATTTTAACGACAGGGAGGCAATGGTAGCTACACATTTTGGAAGAATAAGTAAAACCATAAACAAGGGATGTCCACAAGGGTCCATCTTAGGACCATACATGTGGAACCTTGTCTTGGACGAACTACTAAATAAATTAAATGATTACGCAGTAGTAGCTTACGCAGATGATATTCTTATAATTATAAAGGCTAACAACAGAAGGGATATGGAAGATAGGGCTGGCGAAGTAATGTTAAAAATTCAAGATTGGTGTTTAAATCACGGGTTAAAATTTTCAGAAACAAAAACAAACATAATGCTTTTGAAGGGAAAATTAAGTGTAATAGGCGACCCATATTAAGGCTTAATGAAAAGAAAATAAAGTATGTACAATAAATAAAGGGAAAGGAATAAGCTTATTATATAATTGTGTTTTTATACCGATAACGACATATGGAGCGGCAATTTGGTTAAAAAAAGCGACGACTACATCGGTAAAAAAAGAACTTTTCAGCGCGCAAATATTTGTTTTACTAAACACCTGTAGGGCTTGCTGAAACAGAAGCGCTACAAGTTTTAACAGGCAGACTCCCTATAGACCTGGAAGTAATTAGACACGGACTAAAATTTAACGTTAAAAAACAGATAATTCGAGAAATTTTAGGAATAAATGTTGGAACTGAATTAAACAATGAATGGCCAAATTTAAAAGACGAGGTAAATAGAATCCTAGACGAAACTTTAACTTTATGGAAAAATAGATGGAAAGAAAGCGAAAAGGGGAGAGTGACATACAAATTCATAAAAAACGCTGATTAGAATTATACGGATAGGAAAGATTGGTTTAACCCTCATTTTAGAGGCCTGTAATTAGGAACAGAAGAAACCGAAATTTGTACGTGTGGAAAAATTGAAAGTTGGCAACATGTAATTAATGTATGAATGCCCAAATTATGAGGTAGAAAGAAATGTTTTGAGGATGGACAATAGACAGGACGAGACAGACTACCTAAAAACAAAAGACTATGAAGTATTAATGACATATGCAGAAAAAGTATTCACAAAAAGGACAGAAGGAAATCCAATGTAACTAAAACAATCAGGAAAAATAAGAGCAATAGATAGTAGAGGCCTGCCTCCACGTGGCGGGACATGGAAACACTTTATAGATTAAAGTGGCTAAAAGGCCAAAAAGAACCGAGTCTAAATTAAATCCATGGGGAACCACAGCTATAGAAATCTCCCAAAAGAACTCGAGTAAATTAATGACAAAAAAATGTCCCTATCTACTGTCTAGCGAAACCACTGCCAAGGGAACGGCTTGGGAAAATTAGCGGGGAAGAAAGAAGACCCTGTTGAGCTTGACTCTAATCTGGCATTGTAAGGAGACATGAGAGGTGTCAGCTCTTCCTATCATTGCGAAGCAGAATTCGCCAAGCGTCGAATTGTTCACCCGCCCACAGGGAACGTGAGCTGGGTTTAGACCGTCGTGAGACAGGTTAGTTTTACCCTACTGATGATTAGTCATCGTGATAGTAATCCTGCTCAGTACGAGAGGTACTCAGGTTTGGACAATTGGTTTACGCACTCTCCCGAGCGGGCGATGGTGCAAAGCTACCATTCCTAGGATTATGCCCGAACGCCTTTAAGGCCGAATCCTTGCTAGCCGAATAAGGCGACGATAGTGTAAGGAGCGTCTATTTGGTCCGAGAAGCTAACCATTACGAGATAGATCGGGCAGTTCGTCTGCCCGCCGACGTAGCTAATTAGCCGTCAGATGCGGCGGGACATGGGTCGCGATCCCGCGGCTCGTTCCCAACCATCTGCAGCGGCTGACCTTCGGTCGGCTCTCGACAGTGACGCTTTGAATAGTTTGAGCAACGTACAAGCGGGGTGTTGTACTCGGTAGAGCATTCGCAGCATTGCGATCTGTTGAGACTCAGCCCTCAGCTTGGACGTTCGCCCGTTTCCTTGAACGCGTAGACGGAACCTTCCTTCCTTTCTTCTCCATCCGTGTCCTTCCCTGGGCATTATTGCCTGGATTTATCTATATATTTTTTAGCGTGTCCTGCGTGCGTGTGACTGGTGCCGGTGTGATCGGTGCTGGAGCCGGTGCCCTCGCGGGTGCTGGCACTGGCGTTAGTCCTGGCGCTGGCTGTTTCGCCTCTCTAACGAGACATATATTTCAGGCTGGTACTGGTGTGATCGGTGTTGGAGCCGGTGCCCTCGCGGGCGCTTGCACCGGCGTTGGTCCTGGCGATGGCTGCTTCGCCTCTTTAACGAAACTTATCGATATATTTCAGGCTGGTACCGGTGTAATCGGTGCTGGAGCCGGTGCCCTCGCGGGCGCTTGCACCGGCGCTGGTCCTGGCGCTGGCCTGGCTCTTCTAACTCTAACGATATAACAATATTTAACATGTTGATTTAAAAATAAATATTTAAATTAAATTCGATTTTTTTGTCCCGGGAGCCGTTTCAACGGTTTGTTTATGTTCCGAATTATGTTCAAATAGAAAATTTTCCAAGTTCGGTACACTTATAAAAATTTCCAATATTTAATAATTAAAACATAATATGCGTAACGTTTTCGAGTTCCGATTTCATTCTAAAATGATCCATCTTCTTTTCAAATTTCATATAAAAATTTTTTGGGACTTGAAAATTTTGACTTTTTTCAGACTTAGAAATTTTTTGGGACTTTTTACTGAAAATTTTAACTTATTTGCTTTATTTGTTTTAGTTTTAAATTATTTGCGAGTTGTTTTACTCAAAAGATTCGAAGTCGAGCGATTCCGGCTGAGGAGCGCTGGGCAGGCCGCCGGCGGTCCCGATCACCGCGCACTAGCCCGGACCGATGCCGATTTTGCTTAGGAGAGAGGGTACGCACCGGGGGAGCTGATGCGAAATGCTTTTTTGCATGGAAACGCAGGTTTCGACGATAGGGCCGAGGTAGCCAGTCTGCGTGTTACGGACTTACCCGGCGAGAGTTTTTCGGACTGTAAACAAAAGCAGCCAAACCTTCTCCTCCAAAACTACACGTCGGCGCGAAAAGCCTGGCTTCGAAGCCTTCCATCGATTGACTATATGGTAACTAATATTAATAAAACTGCATATACATGCCGCATAGTTCATCCAATCATGGCTGACCACCTCAGTCTTATTATGCATTCAAAGCCTGAATATTTATGTCTGAGGAAACAGAACGTATCATATCGCTTAGGCAAGTCCTTCGCTAATGAAAACACGCAAAAACTACGACATGTTTTGAGCTAAATCAATTTCTCAACTATATTAAAAGATGTTGTGGAGGTTGCTTTTAAAACATTTCTTAGTAAATTTACTTGTGCTTTAGACCAGATATGTCCAATTGAAACCTTGGAAGAAACTTGAAGAACACGAAAAGCTAGGGTTGCGATGTAAATCCAATGTCAATTGTTAAATATGTAGCTGAAGAACTTACAGAACCGCTCGAACTCATTGTAACTTATGCTTTTAAATATGGAATCTTCCCTTTATTAAAGGTTTGTAAAATAGTTTAAAAATGGAAACATAAATGATATAGACAATTATAGGCCTATCAGCTTGCAATCATCTTTTTCGAAAATAATTAAGAAGCAAGGCAAACTTGCGATCGACGCCGGGGACTTAAAATATAGTGATTCCACAGGGCAGTATTTTGGGCCCACTACTATGACCTGCCGGACTTAAATTTAACTAATACACCGAACATGATTTTGAATTATGCGGACGACACAAGCTTAATTATATCTAATAAGACAACAACCGATTTAACAAGCAACATTAATACGTATATGGCAACGCTGGAAACATGGTTTAATGGAAACAATTGCGTGTTAAATAAAAAAAAAGACTATAATATTCTTTTATGGGAGATATACACCTTGAAAAAAACGTTTTTTTGCATTTTCTTCAAGTTTGAGATCTTAAGAACACCTGTTGAAAACGGCAACATAATATCTTGATAAATAAGCCAGTTACAGCCGAAAACGTAAACGGGTCGGCGCTGACCCGACAGTCAGGTAGCGGCAAAGCGACCCTTCGGACAAAGCGTGTAAACTTGCATCGTCATTCTATTGTAGTGTGTTTTTAGGGTATGCTCGGGGTATGCAGGTATAACGAAAAATCTAGATGGCCCTGATTCATTGCCAGAAATAGACACGTTTTGTCAGTATCTTGCCGTTTGTGTGAATGTGCGCTACACAAAATTTTCATTTGCGAATAGATATTGAAAAAAAAAATGGATACCAGAAACAAAAGTTCTAGAGAATCTCATCGATCTGGATCTTTCCGCAAAGATCGCAGCAACAAAAAAGTACCGCCAAAAAATCGATACTTATAATCGATACTACTAAACGAAAAACTTTTCGACGCGAATATTAGTTCCAGTGCCAAAAAAACTGAAGATGAATCGTCCGACATCCGCACCAGAAGATCCAAACATCGGATAGCGCATTCTTAATTTTCTTACGGTGTTTTGTGCATTTTCGGAGTGTGTGAAATGCAAAAAATGTGATAGTGATATTCAATTCTCTATAGAAAGCACTATCGTGTTCATCGTGTAATCCGACTTTCATTCCTTCGTGTCCATACATCAACACGGCTTACGAGATAAATACACGATTTTTTGTCATGCGTTAATTAGGAATTGGTTTGCGTGGAGCGATTAAATTTTATGGACTCATGGATTTACCGCCTCCGCTGCGCCAAACGACGTATGATATGATAATCGATAACATTCATACTGCTGCTCCAACTATTGCTGAATTGGTGCTGAAACAAGCTGTGAAAGAAGAACAAGAGGAAATAAAAAAAAATCCGGGAGCTGATATCACAAAACTGACCGTTTCAGGGGATGGGACGTGGCTAAAACGTGGTTTTAACTCATTATATGGAGCTGCTGTTCTCATTGGTCAGTTTACAGGAAAAGTCGTTGATTTTTTTGTAAAATCTTCTTATTGTGCTCAATGTAACTATGGGAGCAATCACAAAAATAGCGACCAATATGAGGAATGGTAAACTCGTCACGAAACAAATTGTCAGGCCAATCATGAACGATCGTCAGGTAACATGGAAGGGAAGTAGACTCCATGATTGAACTGTTTTCAGAGAAAAGAGAGATCTGTCGAAAAGCATGGAATTATGTTCACTAATTAGGTGGGGGTGGCGATTCTAAGACATACAGTATAATAAATAATAAATGACTAGTACATATTAATAGTTGTTTGTATGTGAAATGTTGATGAAAATGGAATAGAAGTAGTGGGTGATAGTGTTGTTGTAGGGTGGAATAGTAGAAGAGGGTGAAATAGTTGAAGAGGATGAAATAATGTGGAGAATTTAGAGGTGCACTAGGTGAGAATTTAGAGTTACAGAATAATAAATGCAAAACCGTATGGTGATGAAATTGAAATAATAAAAAAAGAATTAGTGGGACACGTCCAAAAGCGAATGGGAACCCGTCTTCGCGGATGCAAGAAAAATCACCCTGGAATCGGCGGCAAAAACAAATTGACAGCAAAGCTTATAGATAAACTGAGTATTTACTATGGTTTAGCTATTCGCAGAAACTGTGATTCAAAGGATGAAATGAAAAAAGCGATATGGGCAACATTCTACCATTATAGCTCAACAGACAGCAATCCTCAACATCAGTTCTGTCCCGAAGGTTTCGAATAGTGGTGCAAGTGGCAACAAGCGAAAGCAAAAAAACAATTGAAAACTTTCTGTCACGATTATGCTGCATTGCCGCAAATAGTATTAGATGCCATCAAACCAGTTTACGAAGACCTTAGCAATGACAAATTGTTTGACAAAACTGTAATGAGAGCTTCAATCAAACAATGAACAGCGGGTCCAAAATTGTTAACATTGCTTTTTTTCTGGCAGCATGCACGTTGAATAATAGTGTCACCTCACTACTGGAAATTATGAACGTGTTGGGAATATCGGTTGGGTCAGGAGCGCACTTATTCGTTACGCAAGAAGATGAAACTCGCATAGCGAAAGCCGAGCTGCAAGCGCAGAAATAGACAAAAGAAAATCGAATACGGGCCGACAACAAAATTAAGAAGCCATGAGCATTCCGCCGACCGTAAAGGACCTACACTATGGGCCTGGTATCGACGATTCCATATAAGTTGACAAATCTTATCATTTATTCATTCCTAAATTTTCAAACGCGTTTCTTCTCGAAACCACGTTTTTCAACTCGGTACCCAAAATTTCTCTAAAACCAATAAACCGATTGCCTTGAAACTGGATGTACTTTATTCTATGCACTATTTTCTAGTAGAAGTCATAGGAGTTTTTTTCCTTGGTTTTTTTTATAAACAAAATAATTATTAATTTTTGGCCCAAAAATCATTACTTATGTTGAAACGTTCGCCATTTTGTCATAAATCGATATTTTCAAAATCGGCTATGACAACTACTAAATTATAGTATCTATTTTAATAATCTTTCTGGTGTTTTTGCTTTCAGATGATTTTTCAAGAAACGTCAGTGTATGAAGATTTTTTAACGGCGCTTTAAGGAACATGCGATATCTCGAAATATTTTCAATATTTTTTAATAAACAAAAATTTAACATATTTTTAAATGTGTATACTTTCATTGTATTCTCCATGATTCATGATCCTCCGAGAGGTCCGTGCCAGGGAATCCAAGAAGGACCCTGAGAACAGGAACCTGAAGGACAAAATCCGGAAACTAAAGGAAGGAAGAGCCGTCCTCGCCGCCCCATAAGCCAGCAAAAACTGGGCACATAGCAAAAATGTGCCGCGAAAACCAACTTTGCGCAAGATGTAGCGGAGACCATGCCTTTAACCTTAAACTGGGGACATGGAGTCTCACAGGCGTCGCGTGTTTTGAAAATTCTTAGAATTGACTACTTCCCGCCGCTTGCCGCGACCCAGTGTCTTAGTAGCTTTTCTTTTAGTAGTAAAGCGACCACGGAAGGAGACAGATGTGTCGTCGGTTGTATAACATGTGAGTAATACTTATCAAAAGATCGGACGTAGTCTATCAGACTACATGTCCCTAGTTGCCATACACTATAACTACTTTTTCGAATTACTTTTTTATTTTTATTTGCTAGTGAAAAATGGCAGAAAAAGGTGGGAAACGTCAACGCCCGACCATTAGTTCAGTTGAGCCATCAAAAAGAAAAATAATGCGGGTAGACAGTCCCTCATTTGAAGAGGAATTCAATTCCCTGTTGCTAGCTTCAGACCAATCTGATATCGAAGGTGATTTTGAAGAATATTTATCTGAAAGCGAACTTTTACAGCATCATGAAAGTGATCAAGATGAAGATTCAGAGGAGACTCAGATCACTCCAGAAGAAGTTGGCAGCGATAGTTCGGAAGATGAAGACAACGTACCTCTCACGGAATTACGGCGGTAAAATTTTTATTGCGGTAAAACTCGTTATAAATAGTCAAAGACGCCTCCCAATACTAGGGTACGTACACCTAAACATAATATAATTACCCGTGCTTGTGCCTCGAAATTGAGAGCCGAGGATCAAAAAAACCCTTTCAGCATCTGGAATAAACTATTTGATAAAGAAATGCTTCAACAAATTTTGACATGGACAAACAACAAAATCTCGAGTTACAGGATAAAGTATGTTTTTCAGTTCAGGTTTATTCTGACGGGCAAAACCTGAACTAAAAAACATAGATATGACTGAGCTAGAGGCTTGTGTGGGTCTTTTACTAAATTCAACTGTCTTGAAATCTAACCACGAACGCTCAAGTTACTTATTTGCTAGGGATGGTACAGGTTTTGAGATGTTTAGATGCTGCATGTCAGAAAATAGATTTGTCGTTTTGCTACTGTGTCTGCGATTCGACAATCCAGATGATCGTGCCAAAAGGAAACAAAATTGCAGATTGGCAGCTATATCCTTTATTTTCAACAACTTTATCAACAATTCTCAACAAATATGCGAATTAAGGGAATGCGTCACCGTAGATGAGATGTTAGTGAAGTTTCGTGGAAGAAGTCACATGATTTCATAAGTAATGGACTAATGTCCTACTTTACCGGAAGACAACCCCCAGGACTTGCTCAAAATCACGTACCGTCATGGTTCCTAAAGACGGCGACCTGTCTCAAGCCACCAACTGGAGGCCCATCACCATAGGATCCGCACTGCAACGTCTTCTTCACAGAATCATTGGAAAACGTCTGGCGAAGAACGTTCCATTACATCCTCTGCAGCGAGGTTTCACCGACGTCTATGGAACTTTCTCCAACACTATAACATTAGATCACTAAAAAATTTAAAGAACGAGTCAGACACAGAAAAATTTGCAAAATTATTTGAAAGTATAATATAAACAGCTATGACAAAATCAATGAGAAAAAAGAATAAAATGAAAAGATGCGTACCATGGTGGGATGGAGAATTATCTAAATATATAAATGTAATATAATGGGTTCAAAAAAGGAAAATCAACAGAGGACGCTCTATTCGAAGTAATGGAATTAATAAAACAGAATAATGAAATATACGCTTTAGGAATATTTATAGATATTATGCCTTTCGACAACTTACTTTGGAGTAGTATCTTGAGAGGTTTAAGAAGGATAAATATTTCGGGTAAATTATATAAATTATATACCAATTACTTTGAGGACAGGGAGGCACTGGTAATAACAAAAATTGAAAAAGTGAGCAAGAAGATAAATAAGGAATGTCCACAAGGATCCATCTTAGGACCATTCTTGTGGAACCTTGTCTTAGACAAGCTCCTAGATGAATTACACAAACATCCAGTAGTGACCTATGCAGATGATATTCTGCTAATCACAAAAGCAAATAGTAGAAAAGACTGAGAGGAAAAGGCTTACAGAGCAATGAACAAAATTGAAAAGTGGTGTCAAAATCATGGACGAAACATTTCGGAAACCAGCGTGCACATTTTTACAGAAGCGAAGGATGTCCATCCACCCACAAAAAAACTACGTATGTCAGTGTCTCCGCCTTCCAGAAGAAGAGTGTCGCCCGCTCTAAGCCCTGTTTCAACATCTTTAATACGTGGATCCCTATAATTTAGACACTTTTAAGTATCTAGGACACCAATTCTCGACCTCTGGGGTCCATAAACCGTTAATATAATAATAAAACCATTATTACAATAATAAACCGTTAATATAAATAATAAACCGTGACGTTGGAGCTCCTGCGATAGCCTCCTGCGATCTCCCCTGAAACCGTATCAGAAATTCAATCTTCTAAAATCTTTCTGATTCCCAGACTACTGCACAGCTTCCAGATGCCCAAAATAACTGGTGAATCGCTGAAAGACATCGACAAATTAATTAAGAGGGTTTGCATGATTACGTGAGATTTGCACGCAACCTCATAAGATTACGCCGGCTACTATCCGCGGTGCCGGCTGACCAACAAACGAGGCACGATATTTCGATAAGCCCAACCCATAAAGGCCTCAGGAGGAGGAGGTGGAGGATCCTTCCAGTTGATCTTGGATTGTAATCGACCGAACGGTTGGTCTGGAAGTGATTATGTGCGAGGAATTTAATTACGCACGAACAACCTTCCGACAGTGGCTATAATGTCAAACCCACCCGAATCAGGGAAAAAAAAGTAGGAGCGGTTGCCAACGAGTTGAGACCCTCTCACATGTATTGCAGGGTTGCCCCGTAACATATACTGAGAGGATCAAGAGACAGAACGTAATCCACCATATCCGATCTCCAGGCATGCACGTTGCAGAGGATGGAGAGTAGAAGATGAGCCACACGTCCGCCAAAAAGATGGAAGGCTATACAAACCTGAAATGGCAATATCTATCCATACCTATACCATCATCATTTGTGACGTTCAGGTCTGCTGGATATCTTTGGCAGCCAGGATCTATGCGCCGAGATCCCTACACCAACTCTGGAGGCTACAGACCAACTCTACCGTGGTCTGCTTTCCCAGAAGACGAAGAGGAATACGAACACAATTCACCTGAAAAACTGCTACTTACAAACCCATTACAGAAGACGAAATCCTGGAATCGTGCAAGTCATGGAGAGCTGCGGCACCCGGTCCTGATGGTACCACAGTTGAAAAGGTCAAGCGTTGCCCACCTACCACACTATACTTATTGTACAATGTCATCTTGTACAGCCAGGCAATGCCTAGCCGATTAGACACAAACCTGAGCATCCTTATATACAAGGACGGAAGTCCAACGGAGCCATCAAACTGGCGCCCGATCACCGTCGGTTCCGCGTTACAAAGGCTCCTACATCGGATTCTCGCCAGGCGAATCGCCGCTGCCACAACCCTCAACGCCAACTAGAGAGGCTTCATTTCATCAGACGGCGCCATGACTAATGCAGCAATCTTGGACCACTACATACACTGTAGGAAGTCGCAAGGCAATTCTTACAATGTGAATGAATCTCTAAACCAAGTTATTGTTCCCAAAATCGTTTTCTGTTTTGTTCGTGAAAAATACGTGATTTGTTGGTTTTTAGTGGAAAGTCTGTGTTAAAAAGTGTAATTTCGTGCTGTTACCACCTTTCGCCACGAGGTCGAAGTCCGGCTGTCGCCATATTTTCTCCGTCTACGTCACCTCCGTCCTCGCCATCTTCCAGCCCTACGTCACCTCCGTCTTCGCCCTCTTCGAGTCGTACGTCACCTCCGTCTACTGTACCGTCATCTTCATCGTCTCCGCCGTCACCGTCCGCCATCGTCTTTGTCACCGCTCCCGTCTTCGTCACCGCCTCTGTCCTCGCCACCGTCTTTCGCCATCGTCGAGACGCCGCCACCGGAACTCTGCCGAGCTACGTCAGCGATGTCCGAAAAAAACCGACAAAATCCGAATGGATGAAAATCCGACAAAACAACAATGACAAATCAAAGTATCCTCATTCATATACATAGTTTATAATTTATCATTTTTAGATACCGCAACTGCTAATAAATGACGGGAACAGACAGAGCAACAATAACAAATCAAAGTATCCTCATTTATATACACAGCTTATAATTTATAAGATACCGCAACTGCTAATAAATGATGGCAACGGACAGAGCAACAAGAAATATTTACTTAATAGAGATAAGGAGGGGAATGAATCGGGAAGCACAAGGCTATACGGAAATCAATAGATCTATAAATAAAAACATCCGGAAAGACCTGAAAGATCACAAAATCAAGATGATTAAGAATACAATCGAAGATAACAGAAATATGAGAGTTCTCAGATCTAAACTATCGAACGAAAGACCGAAACTTACAAAAATAAAGAACAATTAGGGCATTATAGCCAGCAATATAAAAGAGATCACAGAAGCTATCCAGGAATTCTACAAAAACTTATACACTTCCACATCTCTAGGTAACCAATATCAGAGATATAACATTCAAAACGTAGGATCGGAAGAAATTCCCGAGATAGACCCGGAAGAAATGATGACAGCACTAAACCAGACGAAAAACAGGAAAAGCCCAGGTGAAGATCAAATCAAAGATATTATTATTATTATTAATGGCAAAAGGCAGAAATTATACTACTGTACAAAAAAGGAGACAGAAACAACATTGAAAATTACCGTCCTATAAGCTTGTTATCGCACTTATACCAGCTACTAACAAAGATTATAACTAACCGGCTAACACACAAAATGGACTCATATCAACCATGCTAACAAGTAAGATTTCGGAGAGGATTTGGTACCACAGACCACTTTCAAACACTTCGGACTCTCATCGAAAAAAGTACGGAGTATAACATATCAATTCATATAGCCTTTTATACTGCGTCGAAACATGGGCAATATTAAAATCCCTCGATAAGCGAGAATCGACTACAGGTACTCAAACCGCAGCAAGCAGTTCTACGAAAACGCGACCATCCAGGTGAAAATTGACGAAGATTCAAAAACAGAGTGTATCCCAATCAAAAGAGGTGTGAGACAAGGAGACACGATCTCGCCGAAACTATTCACACTCGCCTTGGAGGATGTCTTCAAAAACTTATACTGGAATGAAAAGGGAATAAACATCGACGAAGTACACATTAATCATCTGCGATTTGCGATTTGACGATATTATGGTCATCAGCAGTACTGCAGAAGACTTCACAAGCAGGCTGCGAGAACGGCATCAAGAATATCAGTAAAAGTCGGACTCGAAATGAACCTACCAAGACAAAGATAATGAGCCCAGAGAATATACCCAAAAACCAGCTATACAACCCAACTATTAAAAACCAGCACATCGAAAAAGTATCACACTACATTTACCTGTGCGACACAATTCAATTGGGTAAAGCAAACGACACTCTAGAGGTGTTAAGAAGAATAAGCCTCTCCTGGGTTGCTTTTGGAAAATTAAGCTACATTCTCAAGTCCAGGGAGTTCCCGATAAACCTTCGAACGAAAGTATTCGAATCGTGTGTACTGCCGGTACTTACCTATGGCCTCGAAACAATGGCATGCACTCGGAAACCATTGAATAGGCTACAAACCACACAGGGAGGTATGGAGAGGGCTATGCTTGCAATTAACCTCAGGAACAGAGTTCGAAACGAAGAGGTCCGGAAAAGAACTGGTATGACGGATGTGCTAGTGAGAGTAGCACAACTTAAGTGGAGATGGGCCGGTCACATTGCGAGGCAAGACCCGGACAGATGGACAAAGAGAATCTCAACATGGCGACCGAGAGAGACCAAACGGAGCGCGGGCACACCTCAGACACGAAGGCGAGAGAGTACACAAAAGATTACAGGAAAAAAACTGGATCCAAACTGCAACAAACAGGAAGACGTGGAAATCCTTGGAAGAGGCCTACATCCCGGAGTGGATAAAGGAAGGCTGAGAAGAAGATTGCGATGGCAATCCTCTTCTTCCTACCGTCTGCAAACCCAACCAATCGCAGTCCAGCCTCGCCCACACGACTCGAGATCCCCACCTAGCCTACGGATACCCAGAAACTCCACTCATTCGCTCCACCCACCAGCACCGTAGGCCATAAAACTATTAGGAATTGAGGAAATTTGGATGAATAAAGCGAGCAAATCTGGTTGCATAGCTTTATATTCAGAATTTTTTTTCACCTTTAGCCACCTTGTAGCTTTGAGCTTCACCGTTAGAAGTTTCTCTTCTTTCCTCTTTGGGTCGGCCCGATTAGACGGACTTGTCCGTTTGGTCGGGCCCTGCCAGGGTTAGGAAATCCATATATGTGGGTCCATCGCATGTACAGCACCGTCTCCTCAACCAAAACCCCGGGAACCTAAGTCCCGGAATAAAGTACAGCGGGTCCTAGGCTTAAAACCCCCCGCACCAAGGAAAGCGGTCAATGTGCGCTCCTCCAGGATCCGCCGCTAACACCCCGAAGAACGCTAGGAAACAGGCTGCTATCCTACCGTGTCCCAACAAATGCGGGAGGAAATATGTGACCAAGTCAGGCCTCTCCAAGCACCTGAAGGCGTCTTGTGGACTGAACAAGCGGACGAAAATGTCTTTACTGTCCGCGTGTGTTCTCGTCTTACTCAGGTATCTGTCTGCACGAGAGTAAGGCACGTCGAGAGCAATATATGGGAGAGTCCGAACTACCACCTGCGGATTACGTTGTTTATTCCAAGCTTGTCGCGATCGAGGCATCTTGTAAAAAGGGCGCTCCTTTCTACCATCGCATGATGGTGGAAACGGGTCTCACGAGACAACAAGTCAGGTATCGGTAAGTCAAGTATCAGTCTTATCTGAAGTTATCTAGGGAGCGCGTCGGTGGTACCTCTGAAAAAAATCTCCACGACGAAGAAGAGGTCTCCGCCGTCAAAAACCGCTCCTGTCGCTTCATCCTGCATACCATCCTGCAGCGCGTCGATGCCTAAGCCCTTAACTTCGACGTCACCACCATCTACATCAGTTCCCTGTTCGTCCGCACATTCCTACCAAGCGCGTGGCAAAGAGAGGCTTGAATGTCGCAGATCCCTTATCTCCTACTGTTAACGACCCGTGTGGAGTAGGCGTACCATCTGCCCCAGCCTTTGAAATACCAGGGGAAGTAATAGAGGAAGCGGTAGTGTAGGTTCCCGACTCGTTAGATTCGGACCTTCTCTCCAATACCGCTCCTATCCCTGCATCAGAGCCCGCTTTCTTCCGCTGTGACGGCGAACTACGACGATACCTCGACGATTCTTGCAACCCGGCAGTGAACTCAGCGACAATAAATTCCTCGACGAACTTATTTTGGCGCCAACTAGCCTCCCCGACTCCGAGCTCGCCACCTATCTCGACAAATGGGTGACCAGACGGCTTAAGCCGAACACCTCTCGCTGGTGCCAACCCCGTGGCAATAACGAGGCCTAGAACACCAAGGCCTATAAAATAGCTGTCTTTAAAAAGGAGTCTCGTCCTAGCTCTCAACCCGTGCGGACGTGTTGAACCGAGCGCTCCGGACAGTTAATCCGTTCAGGTAGAAAAAGGGTTTTTTACCTGAAACACCCAAACTTATAAGTTACGTGTTGTAATAAGTTATTTATTCAACGAATAAATTAACAGCGTGAATTGTGAGTAAAACTGTGTAATGGAGAAGGCGAAAGAAGAAAGCTCCATCACAAAGTGGAAAAAGGTGGAAAAAAAGAAGAAAAAACAACGGGTGATAAGTGACTCTGAATCCTCAGATTCAGACACCAGTGTGCCAGCGACACAGAAAGGTGCGTAAATGTTGAAGTAGTTGTGGAACCCGTGCCCAAAAGCATCCCCGAGACGGCAGCAGACGAGGAGAACAAACTGGAGGACAACATAACGAACTTGGCCAGGAAGATTGGCAAAATCTCCCACGCCAAGACAATTCGTCAAGAGATCAAAGAGGAGCTACAGGACTCATCGCTGGAGTTGATCGGGCACATCGGCGAACTTTGCGGGATTCTCCGAGAGGTACGAGCCAGGGAAACCAGGAAGGACGCCGAGAACCGGAACCTTAAGGACGAAATCAGAAAACTGAAGGAAGGAAGAGCCGTCCACGCCGCCCCATCAGCCGCCACCACCGCCTCCGCCGCCACCACCCAGCCGACCCCCAGAGCAACTTACAGCCAAAAGGTAAGTCAAACAAACCTAGTTTTTATTAAAAACAATATAGAGAGCGAGAACTCTGACAAAACTAGAGATGACCTGATAAAGGCTGTCGACATCGTCGAAGCTGGAATCAGCGTAAAATCAATTAGAACAGCGAGAAACGGGTCCGTAGTCGTCAACTGCCCGTCCAAGTCAGACGCTGAAAAACTAAGGGCAAAAGTCAAAAGCAGCATGAAAAACTGCACGGTCAGAGCAAAAGATAAAAGACAACCCAAAGTTGTCTTATATGCTGTAAGCAGGGCAATAACAGTAGAAACACTAGCAAGTAGCCTGCGCGTGCAAAATCATCTGATGGCACAAAATTTCACAGATATAGAGTCGCTACAGAGAGAGATGAAATTCTCTCACAAATTTAACTGTAGAAATAGTAAGGAAAAGGCAAACTTTGTTTTCGCAGTTTCGCCTAAGGTTAGGAATATAATCGTGGACAGAGAGGTGTCGGTAGGCTGGAGCCAGCATCGTGTCCGCGATTATTTAGAAGTCCCACACTAGTAGACTAAACGAGTAGACTAAAGAACAAGACTGACTGATATAATCTGGTCTGACTAGTCTTGTCCGCCCAGCTTTATATGTTTCGTCTTGAAGACCATTCTTAAAAACGAACTTAACATTCAATTGACTTAGTCCATAAAATAAATTGATACTTAATTGATGCTACAACTAAAAATATATTATCTACAATTAGCAATTAATCATAATGGGTTCATTTGATTCGAGTCGTTAAATCAGTGCATTTAATCCAACAAAATTTCAATGGCGATCTTAAAACGGCAATTGATGCGGGTTTTGGTCTATTCCAACGAGTTTACCTAGTTGGAGTTTTATACTATATCTAGTTTTCTTTCAGCCTCTCCACGATGGCAACCGGAGGCGATCTCCCATCGACGGACCAACCAAAGCCACATCGATTCATGAACTGCTCGATCCAATAGATACTATACAGGTAGATAGTTATTAATATTGGTTGATTAAATCTGTTGATTGAACATTTAATGCAAACTGCGCAAAATTAAAAAGACTAGATCATGATATTGAGAGTTTAAAACTAAATTACTATTAAATCGTAAACTATTATTGTAGTCGATAACCAGCATAGTGTCCATCTGAACGGAGTGATTGCCACATAAGTTATGCTTATGAGTAAACAAATAAGATGTACTCTCCTACTGCGTTGACAAGGTGTTGGAGGTCGCACATATTATCAGCAATCAAGTACGCGTCATCCGCGTATGTTATTAATCCATGTTCCACTGACTTTACTACCGTTTTCAATTATATCAAGTGCTTCCTGGAAGGTATTCTCGAGTACAAATTGCACAGCATTGGCGAAAGAATCCATCCCTGTCGGACTTCCCTGCAGATTCCAACATTATTACTTTGTTCTCCAACGAACTTTATGTGAGCAGATTGATTCAGATAGAGATTTTCAATGCAGCAGATATCTTTGCCGTCTATATCTATTTGTCTCAGTATTGTTAGTAATTTATGGTGTTGCACTCTGTCAAAGGCCTTCTCGAAGTCTACGAAACATAGGCACACATCCTTCCGCCGATCGTGCCAGTTTTGTATCAGTACTTGTGTTGCCACTAGTGTTTCTCGACTGCCCAGGCCTTGTCTAAATCCGAATGGTGAGTTATTAATGTTTTGTTCATACTTTCTAAATATTCTCTGATGTATTATTTTGAGAAATAGTTTTATGGAGTGGCTCATAAGACTTATGAGCCTGTGATCAAATACGGACGGACAAGATGAAATGGAGAAATTTAGACAAGACTAGATCAGAGTAGACGGACGTGATCAGCAACACATGGCTAGAAACTGAACGGACAAAAGTAAGCGAACAAGATAGACAAGACTAGTCAGACAGAACTGAACCGACCAGACTTCACGGACTAAATTTTTAGGGCACCACTAGTCGAACAGGACTAGGCAGACTAGACTAGTTAGACAAAAAGGGAACGACAAGACTAGACAGTCTACATTTTGTGGATAATAATTATCTATACTTGTCTAATCTGATCCGTCTTGTCCGGTCTTGTCTGGTCTTGTCTGGTATTGTCTGGACTTGGCTGGTCTTATCTGGTCTTTTCTGGTCCTGTCTGGTCTTGTCTGGTCTTGTCTGGTCTTGTCTGGTCTTGTCTGGTCTTGTCTGGTCTTGACTGGTCTGTCTGGTATTGTTTGGTCTTGTCTGGTTTTGTCTGGTCTTGTCTGGTTTTGTCTGGTCCTGCTTGGTCTTATCTGGTCTTGTTTTGTCTGGTCTTGTTTGTTCTGCTTTGGTTTTGTCTGGCCTTGTCTGCTCTTGTCTGGTCTTGTCTGGCTTGTCAGGCCAGGCCTGATCTTGTCTAACCTGCTACAATTCCCTGCATTAACCTACAAGACTAATCGGGCAAGACAAGATAGATGAGACTAGTCAGACATAATTGAACTGATAAGACTACACGGACTAAATTATGCGGGCAACACTAGCCGAACAGGACTACACAGATGGAAAAAACAGACTAAGTTCAGACTAGTTCGGACTAGTTCTAAAATACGGACCGTCCTGTCCAGCCAGACAAGACCAGACAAAACCAAACAAGAACAAACAAGACCAGACAAAACAAGACCAGACAAGACGAAGCAGGAGCAGACAAAACCAGACAAGACCAGACAAAACCAGACAAGACCAGACAAGACCAAACAAGACCAGACAGACCAGACAAGAGCAGGCAAGACCAGACAGGACTTGTTGGACGGTACAGGACAGGACTTGGCCAGACAAGACTAGTCGGTATTGTCCGGTCTTGTGTGGTCCTGCATTGTCTTGTCTGGTATTGTTTTGTCTGGTTTTGTTTGGTCTTGTCTGGTCTTGTGTGGTATTCTGAGGATAACAAATATCTAGTCTTGTCCGCCTTGTCCGGTCTTGTCTGGTCTTGTATGATCTTGTCTGGTCTTGTCTGGTCTTGTCTGGTCTTGTCTAGTCTTGTCTGGTCTTGTCTGGTCTTGTCTGGTCTTGTCTGGTCTTGTCTGGTCTTGTCCGGTCTTGTCTGGTCTTGTCTGGTCTTGTCTGGTCTTGTCTGGTCTTTTCTGGTCTCGTTTGGTCTTGTCTGGTCTTGTCTGCTTTTGTCTGTATTTGTTTGGGCAGGACTGGTCTTGTCTAACCTTGTATTAAATAAATTTCAAGTTTCGAATAAAGTGCATTTGGTTTTAGTTGATATTAAAAACGCATTATAGTGAACGCCGAATTCATTAAATTTACTATGTTTTAACCACTGCAGTATTTTAAACTTAGTGAATTTATCAATTCAGTGTAAGTATCAGTGAAGGTATCAGATTACCACGTAAACGTTCGTAACAATCCTATTAAATACAAATGAGTGTTGCTGCCTATGCAACCAAATAAACAAATTTTGAGCAGGGGATGGGACAAAATTGCCTGGGAGTTCAAGTGTTTAAAAACTGGGCACATTGCAAAAATGTGCCGCGAAAACCAAGTTTGCGCGAGATGTAGCGGAGACCATGACCTTAAGTCATGCAAAGCAAAAAATGCTAAATGCATTCTTTGCATTAGAAACAAACGGGAAGGCCCAAAAGACCACCCAGCGTTTAGTTTAGCTTGCCCCGCGGCAATTAAAATGAGAGGATCGTTAATAGCCAGAACCGACTATGGCTGTTAAACCATTTAAAATTAAAAAAACAATTAAGTGTCTCCAGATAAATTTAGGAAAGTCCAAAGCGGCTACAGGCGCGCTTATAGAAAAAATAGCTAGGGATAAAATCCAGGTAGTTTTTGTTCAAGAGCCACATGTTATTCGAGGAAAAGTCGCCGGTTTTCCCTCGCGTTTTAGGATCGTAGAGGATAATAAAACAGCTAATGCTCTTAACCCGAACACAAGAGCGGCCGTAATAATTACAGACCCCGCGGTCAACGTAATATTTATGGCAGGTTTTTTCCAACAAGATGTGCTCTGTCGCACAAATCCTTTCTGGGAAAAGCACGTTTTTCGCAATCTCTGTATACCTGCCACCCGTCGCGAGACAGGTAACGGAGGATAGATTCGAGGAAAATCTAGGGTTTTTGAGGTCCGCGGTGGTACAGTTGAGGCCTAAAGGCGAAATTTTATTGGCAGGAGACATCAACAGTAAATCGCCCACATGGGGCAGCAAAATCGAAAACAGTCGCGGGAGATTGTTTGAAGATTTTATATCTGAAAACAATCTAAACGTACTCAACCGCGGAGACGAACCTACATTCACAGGTCCAAACGGCAACAGCGTCATAGACATTACGCTCGCAAGTGACAGGCTGTGCGCAAACATAGCCGATTGGCACTTGCCAAGCGAGGACAGCCTATCCGATCATAAATACATAGGCTGGTCGATTGGTATTAAAAACAACGCCCCAGAATCCATCCGCGGATTCTGTACTAAAAGAGCAGATTGGTCTCTCTTTGCCGAGAAATTTTGATCTTACGCTTATGATGTATTCCCAAAATTATAAAATTGTCAAACGCCTGATCAAGTGTCTGAATTCGTAGCTAGAATAAATAAGTCATTAATCGACGCAGCGCACGACGCGATTCCGGTTCGGAAAAAGTTCACCAACTCGGTCCCCTGGTGGACTACGGAACTCACTAAATTACGTAAAGAAAACAACAAACTACGTAGGAAATATCAACAAAGCACGGGCGAAAATCGTATACAAAGACGCGCAGATTATGACATTAAATGTCGCGAATATAAAGACAAAATCCTCAAGATCAAGGAAAAGAAATGGCAAAAGTTCTGCACTAGATCGGCTAATAAAGATCCCTGGGGCACAGTTTACAAGGTGCTTAGTGGGAAATATTCTTCAGTAGGGTATCTAACTAGCATCCAAATTAATAATAATCACCTCGATCTACGTGAGACCACCCGCGAACTCCTCAATACGTTCTTCCCAGAGGACGACATCAACGAAGACACAGAGTCTCACCGCGAAATTAGAATTACATCGAAAACCGGTATCGGGGGACCTGATGACAGGCCCTTCACGGTTCCGGAAATCAACCGAGTCATTAAATTCATGAACAGTAGGAAAGCGCCAGGTATAGACGGCTTGACAGCGGATATAGTTCGCATCGCTTTTGAGAAAAACTCGTCCCTCTTCAGAAATATCTATAATAAATGTTTCGAAATAGGTGTCTTTCCAGCTTGCTGGAAAGAACAATTAGTCAAGACCGTCCCCAAATCAAACAAGAACGGAACAAGTGCAAAAGACTTCAGACCTATCTGCCTACTCCCTGTAGCCGGTAAAATCCTAGATTCGTTCCTAGTCACTAGATTGGAGCATCACTTGTCCCAAAATAAGTTACTCAACAATAATCAATTTGGCTATCGTAAGGGAGTAGGAACCATAGACGCCATCAAAAAAGTAGTTACATTCGTCACAGAATGTAAATCGACGGGTCACTATTGCGCGGCGGTCGCTCTGGATATCAGCGGCGCGGCGCGTACGACAACGCATGGTGGCCACTCATTATTGACAGACTTATTTCTAAGAAATGTCCAGACAATCTTATCCGACTAGCCAGGGACTACTTCAACAACAGGACAGCAATTATATCAGAGCCCAATATACACGTGGAAAAATCTGTAGAAAAAGGTTGTTCGCAAGGATCCAAATATGGTCCTGGCTTCTGGAAGATCCTGTACGATTCCATCTTCGATACAGATCTCCCGGAGGGTTGCGAGATAGTTGCTTATGCTGACGACACAATGCTATTAGCGAAATCCACAACGTATAAAGGGCTCAGAAACTCTGTAAATAACGCGCTGGAGACACTTAGCGAATGGTCCGCCGAGACCAAACTTAAATTTAATGCGGCAAAACCAGAGGCCATTTTCTTCGGCAAAAAGCCCAACCAACAGAATCCAGTTTTCAAAATAGGTGGCAGATCAATTTACTGTTCTCCCTACATCAAATATCTGGGCATATATATTGATAGGTTTTTGAAAATCAAACACGTCACTCAGGCGTGCGGGAAAGCAAAGCAAATCGGTTTCAGATTTAGCGCCGCGTCAATGAAAGAGTGGGGTCTTGGTGGGTCGGCCATGTCCACTATATATAAGGGAGCTGTCGAACCCTGTCTGCTGTACGGGGCACCGGTATGGTATAGCGCATGCGGAGTTGGAGAACGGAAAAAGCTCCTTGGTGTGCAACGCGTTTGCACACTAAGGGCCGCGAAAGCGTACAAAACCGTCTCGGGCGACGCTGCCTGCGTCATATCGGAGCTCCTGCCGGCAGACTTGCGAGCGGCAGATCTAATAAAGAAACATCTGCTACGCGTACTAAATGAGGTTGAGCTTAGAGAGGCCACTGGCCTCACAATCTCTCCGGACGAAATCGAATCTAGAGTCTGCATTCAAGGGGTGGTGCACCCCGCGGAGATCGGGTTGATAAAATATACACAGGGTGAGGAAAATGCACAAGCAATCACGTTATTCACAGACGGCTCAAAGTGGGAACAGGGAGTCGGTGCGGCTTTCGCGGTGTACTCAGACGAAACTGAAATACACTGCGAAAGCTTGCGGCTTGCAGACCACTGCTCTATATTTCAGGTCGAATTAATCGCGGTAAACCGAGCGCTTGTGTATATTAGAACCAATATTAATGACTTCGTCGGATGCTCCATCCTGTCTGACAGCAGATCCGTTCTAGAAGCTCTACACACTCTACACGCTCCGCGGGAGCTGCTTTTAGAAACGTGGGAGATCGCGCGCGAGATAACGCAGCAAATAGAACTGCGCTGGCACGGGGTGCGAGCTCATAAACGCTCAATCGGCAACGAAAGAGCAGATGCGTTGGCTAGACTGGCCTCGGGTATAGATCCTCCTCAGGAGCCACGAACTCAGCTTCCTGTTATGTTTAATAAAATATCCCACAGAGATGTGAGGAGCAGAATCTCTCTTCTTTTTCAGGAAATGGCAGATACACTGGGAGAACACCCAAAACGGAAGCTGGACCAGGTATTTCATCCAATCGATCAAAGAGTGGATGGAAATGGACCTGGCCCTTTCACACCAAGCGGTCCAACTCATCACGAGACACAGGAACTTCAACTCCTACCTCCATCGCATTGGAAGGAGGGAGTCGCTGGCCTGCGGCTGTTGTGAGGTGGACTCCGTTGCCCATGTATTTCTCAGCTGCCCGACGACCAGAGAGACCAGACAGAGATCGCCATGTTCAACGCCGGATGCACTTGGCCCACAAGAGCCACAAGAGAAGAAGAAATCAAGAACACAGAGCTACACAAGACCTGGTGGGAAACGTTCGACAACTGCGCCCAACGCCTTACACTACTGGACCACGGCCTGCCCTGATACCCCCGCCCCACTGACTCCACCAGACCAGACACCACCCCCCGTTTGGACGCTGTTAATCTAATTAGATTAAGATAACCGGCTCAGTGCGAAAGCGGAGAGCCGGCATTGTACTCAACAGAATAAATAAATAAGATGTCTTTAAAAAGGCACAAGATCTTTACGCAAAGAACCGCTCTTTGCTCGCTGACACTATCTTAGCGGGTAGGCCCTTGTTGGAGGACGAAACGCTGCCTAATGTCGCGAAGGTGGATGAACTGTTCCGGGATATTTCGAATGTTGACGATAACACCATGACAAGACCTGCGAAGAAACCTTTTACCCTATTACACCGGAGGAAATACAGGCATCTCGTTCTGGCTGGAGGCCGTCAGCCCCAGCAACGGACGGTGTAAGAGTAGAGGACGTCAAGAGAATGAGTGTAAAAGACTTGGAGGTGCTGCTCAATGTCGTGTTCCTCCGCATCTTCTTGCCGAACACCTGGCGACGCTTTAGGACTACCATCGTCCCTAAGGTTGGAAATAGAACACAAGCGACAAACTGGAGGCCCATTACCATCGGGTCTGCGCTCCAGATGCTCCATCATCCATGCTCCAGCATCGTATGCTAGCCGCGAGACTATGCGGTACAGTGTCTGAATTAGAACCTGCGCGGATTCGTCCGTGGAGTGGACGGAGCCATGTGCAATGCCCTCCTATTGGAATACTACATTAGAAGTAGAACCAGAAAGGGGAAGTTATTTCACGTTGCCTCGCTTGACTTGAGCAAAGCCTTCGACTCGGTGTCGCACCACTCAATGCGTAGGGCCATTGTACGCCATTCTGTAGATGTGCGTCATCAGGAGTTCATCATGAGCTCTCTTATTGGTACGACCACGACTATTCGTGTCCGTCATTGCACTACTAGACCGATCGCGATACGTAGAGGAGTGAAGCAGGGTGATCCCTTAAGCCCTTTGCTTTTTAATATGGTGATGGATGAATACCTGGACGGTTTAGAGGGACTCGGCTCCGGGGCTACCATATCTCCCGGAGTGTGTGTCACTGCTATGGCTTTCGCTGATGACATTGTCATCATGCATGACGACAAGCGCAATATGCCCATATCGCTGGAGTATTCGTCAAATTTTTTCGCCGCGAGGGGAATGGCCATCAATCCCCGCAAGTCCGTGTGGCTTTCGGCTCGTACGAAACAGCACAAATCCGTCATACGGACCGTGGCCCCTTTCCGTTTACGTGGTGGAGATATGCGGACCGTTGGTTCAATCAACGGTTTCAAGTATCCCGGCCACCAATACAGCGCTAGGGGTGTGTTGCGTCCGTCTTTCGCCAACCTGACCATCTGGTTGGAAACACTTACGGGGCTCAATTCACTAATACAATAACTAACTTTTTTCATAAAAATTCAAATAATTCACACCATTTAAGAAAAATTTTTGATCAAGGCAAACAATTTTTGAAACAACACCCAGACCTCTATGTTGTAAGGAGTGACAAAGGCAATGTAACAGTAATAATGTCAAAAGATGATTACATCAACAAAACTTGTGAGTTACTTAATGACACAAAATATTACAAGCAATTAAAAAACAACCCTGTTTGCACTTTACAACAAAAAGCTAACAGAATTGTCGCTAATATAAAGAAACGCAAGTTAGTTAATGAAAGCACATGTAAAACACTATTTATAATGCGGTTGCCCCTAGACTCTACACCTTGCCCAAAATTCATAAACCTAATCTCTCTGTTAGACCTATTGTGTCGTCGGTAGACTCTCCAAATAGCAAATTGGCAAAATGGCTGGCAACCATACTTGCTAATTCTTATGAGTCAGACAATGATTATTATGTACAGGACTCACTAACTTTTAGCAGTTTCATTAACAATTTAAAACTACCTGATGATTATGTAATGAAATTGTCACACCCTAATTTCGTGATTGAATGCCTAGGGATGGTGAGAGAAATCCTACTGGAAAATTCATATCCGTATCATTTAGTTAACAAACTTTTGTTTAGTTCTCCCTTGAATCCGGGAACGGATAATGTTGTAAATACGCACTATATTTCAAATGTAAACATATTAGGAGTTCCACCAAGTATTATAAGTCAAGAGAATAATGTGGAAAACCCACATACTAACAACTCCACGTTTTTCTGTTCACTACCATACATAGAGTCGTTAACACCGAAACTCATAAACATTTTTAAAGGTGAGGATGTTAAGATTGCCCAGCGCATCTTAATAACCAATAGCAATTTATTCACAAAAACAAAAACCAGGTTAGACACATCAGAAAAATCAAATGTGGTATACAATATTCCTTGTCTGAATTGTAACAAAATTTATATAGGACAAACTTCTAGGTGTTTGTCGGGACGCATTACGTCTCACAAAAGTGATTGCAGACTAGATAAGGTGTCTTGTGCCTTGTCAGAACATGTAATTATGAATAAACATTCAATGGATTTTGGCAAGGTGAGTGTTATGCACAGAAAGAAATTACCGTAAAAGAATTTTTAAGGAAATGTTTTACATCAAGGGAGAGGTCAATAGTATGAACAAGAAAACTGATGTTAACAATCTTAGCATTATCTATGATTACATACTAAAATTAGAACATCAAATTCTATCTCGTTCGTAAAACGTAATCGTGTGTTTTCTTGATCATGCTGTTGGCTGCTGTTTTGTTAAAAAAAAAAGGCGTTTCTGTAGATTTTCTCAAATTCATTGTAATGTAATCTATCTGTTGGTGGAAAGAATCAGCTTGTATATTCTTTTCTCAAACACCCGTGTGCGGGTACATGCGCATTATGAATTAGTTTCAGTTACCGGGATTGCGCACAATCCACTTAAAGATGTCAATGCAATTTATTAAAAAAAACTAGTCCATTTCCGTTTTCATCACCGTGGCACCATGTTGGAGCACACGTTTTCAATTTTGTTTTTTTGTTAAGTAATTAATTTTGGTAATTCAATTTTGTTTTGTAATCTGTTTTATTATAAAACATGAGGGCTTAACTCTCTTATTCTAAATCTTATTTTTGTTGTGTGAGGTGAAACATAATGCCTTTTTCAATGTGGTTGAATTTTGTCCAGGGTTCACGAAGCTACTGTTTATGGTCAACCTCACGTTAGTAAGAAGTTTACAAACCATCTTAAATAACATGTAGGTGTACTAACAAATAAATTATTTTTAGATGTCTTGAGAAAGGGAATAGACATTCCCGAAAGCTCGATTATATAACAAAGAGTTTCTCTTTACCGACCTAGGCTTTGACTACACCCTCATTAAACGTATATATATTTTCCTGGTTGAAAATATACTATGGTATTTATATATTTATATATATATATATATATATATATATATATATATATATATATATATATATATAAAGCCGACTAGTGCTAGGCAACCGCCAAACAAGTTAGACGTGCAAAAATTTGCTCGTAGAAATTGTGTATTTTGAGTGGTGTAAAGTTCATAGGGAGAGAAGTTATAGTGAAAAACAATTGACAAAAAGACAATAGAAATTTATAGAGGAAGTTTCAAACGACGACAGAATCAAAATTTGCAAAATAAGGATTTGAAGGAAAGTATTTATTCTTCCTCCAGAAAAGAAACGGCACCTGCAATGTCATTTATGTGAAAGTGAAAGGAGAGTATTCTAATATTGTATACATTGTAAGAAGTATACTTGTAATAGTCATTCAAATATCATATGCAATAAGTGCGTAAGTTAATAGAAAAATTAAGTGATAAAACGTTTTATTTTTAAACACTATGCGAAAAAATGTATTTATATCGTTCCCATATAATCCAATATAAAAAATATGTAGCTAATTTATTAAAACATTTATTGAATAAAAATTGAATGAAACAATAAAAAATCTAAGATGAAATTGAAAAATAATTCTATTATTACATTGCCATTGCACTAAATTGTCAGCGGCCGCTCAGGCCGGTAGGCGTAGGATGGCTGACTACTTGGTAGTATGACCTTAACGGTTAAGGATGAGTCGGAGCATCCTGAAATCACAGGACGCAAACTCAGATTAAGACGGCAAAGCTTCTTCGCAACATTTAATGCCAACTCTCTGCTAAAAGTGGGTAAACTGAAACATTTGACTGATTCACTAACACGAAACAACATAATACTGACAGCAGTAGAGGAAACCAGATTTACGGACGAACATGCCTTCGAGTCCCAAGGCTACAGAATCCTCAAAGGAAAAGTGGGTCAGCGGGTAATGAAGAACGTACCACGCTTAGGTACAGGATTTATAAGCAGTCACAGGATACTGGATTCAGTCACCGACTTTACCTCCCCCAGCATGTGGGGAATCCACCCTCTCAATCAAATGCGCAAACAAGGGCTACACTATAGTCAATGTACATGCCCCAATCAACCAGGACGACAGACGCAATCCAGACAGAACTGATAAATTCTGGGAAGGCTTAGAAGATATTATCTCTAAACTTCCAGAGAGGCACACCGTCATACTGCTTGGTGACTTCAATGCTCAATTGGGAAGAGAGAAAAAAACACAGAAACATAGTGGGCAATTATCCGGCGCATAAGCGAACCAACCGTAACGGAAAACGATTGGTGGATCTTTGTAGGACTGTTGGTTTGCTCATAAATCCTACAGCCTTCAAACACTTACCAAAGAAGCAGACTTGGATTTTACCTAATACCAACCTGGGTGAATTCCAGATAGATCATGTGGCCATTTTACGAAAATATCAAAAAGGAAATACAAAACGTGAAGGTAATAAGAAGCGCCAATCTGGACTCAGACCACTATATCATAAAATAACCTAGCAGCAGACGAATGCAGAATAAGAAAGATGGAGAATAACTCAAATGTACCTACTCTTGAAGAAGAAAAAATAAACCAGTTGAAGGAAAGAATAATGCTTGCATGTAGGAAAATAATAGAAGTGAGGAATCAAGAGAAATATTGAGAACCAATGCTGTATAAAATTTACGTTCTATAGAGAGAAATTCCAGATCAGTTAAAGACCCTAATCCTTTAATGACAGCTCTGGCATCCATAAACCGCAAATATCCTTCAACCATAGTGTCCAAGAGTATTCCTACAGGTTTTTCTTTCCCCAATGACATGGTAAGTAGCATCAAAGACACAAGGAGAAGAGGTAGACTACTATGCAAAATGGATGCCATCAAATACTGGGTAGCAAACAGGGAATATCCAACAAAAGAGGAATCAGCACTAATAGATCAGGTTTATCAGATAAATTTAAAAAAGCTGGAAGAAGTGAAAAAGATTAATTGGAAGAAAACAAAATTTACAATAGGGAATGTTCATTTCTCAAGAGTTTCATGCTCGACCAACCCTTTCTTTATAAATATAACCAAGGAACTAAAAGATACAGCTGTAAGTACAGTATTGGGTATTAGAAACTACATCGAATATTAAGAGGTTCCTGAATATTACTTACAGCAACTGCGTCAAATAATAACATATGGGCCTCTCCAAAATCAAACTCTCCCCAGCATCCTTAATTTCCTTAGAGCCCAAATGGATCCTTGCATGCGATTCATTCCAATGTTGCCAATGATAAAGGGTAGCGTAGTTTATTATGCACACGCACTTGTTCAACCCACATACAGAGCACTGGATATAAGCACAGCTGTCAAGATTGTGGAAATGAAATATTGACAGGTTTATGTGTGAATTTAATACTCCATTCTCAAGAAAAAGATATACGCCCTGAGTATTTAACGAAATTGATAGAAAGCTGTAAGATGTACGACATCCCCGTCTCCTCTTAAATAAAAAATGTTGAAGACAACAAATATACAAGATACATAAAGGGAATTTTAGGATTCAGAATCAACCCATGTATTGAAAGAGATGGTTTCAAATTTTATCCTCTCAATTCCCATACAATTTATGAAACCACAACAAACAGTGGTGGGAATTACTACAGAGCTTATAATGGTGAAGAGTAATTTTTGAGGGGCCTTCATCAAAAGGATTTTTCGATCACAACGCAGATTTAATAGGGTATTTCGCAATAAACAAAACACATAGGAAAGAGTTCATTAACGCTGTTGTTTATGCAGGGCTATTTTGTAAGGTAGGTTTTGATTAAACAAAGGCTAAATTCGAAAAAGGAATGAGAGCCGAAGCAGCAAAAATAATAAAATCTGAACCCCACAAAATTCTCCAGCTGACAATAGTTGGATTCAGGAGAATTTTAGATCAGTTAGATACCCCTGAAATGGAATATAATTACAGACACGTAGTATTAAGAGAAGGTATGGAAACAAGCATGCCGGACTCCGTTGAAATAGAGGTAAAGGGAGAAACATTGTTTAAGAAAGGGACAGTACAACCTGTATGTAAGAGACCGCTTGTTACAAACCACCAAATGATGGACAAGTCAATAACAACATCACACCCAGAGATCTTTCATCTACTTCACCCCGTCAAACTCCTCAAGAAAGCATCACTAATAAATTTTTCGAGCATCCCCGAAATAACAACCAGAATAAGGAAGGAAAAATTCACACCGCCATATCCTCAACTATATTTAGAGATGCATGCCTCGCAACGTAAAAGAATTTCAAATCACTTAAAAATGTTGCTGTCAGAAGGAATAAAAAAAAACAAACCTAACTACTACTTTCTTGCAATATTTCTCAATTTTACTTCTGTGGATTCTGACAAACAACAACTTACAAAGGACTCACAGTTCTATTTTGCAGGAGACATTATAAAATTGAACATGAGAGATGGCTTAATTGTAATTAGAGAGATACTAGTAGCTGCTACCCGAGGTCGTAAATTTGAAGCATGAAATCTTCATCTTATGGTATCTGGACTAATAGCAATGCCATGAACCTCAGCAAGTTGTATTTGGAGACTTCGTGCAGTAGTGAACCGTTCACTCAGTGTTCGAAGCATTAATAATCGGTCCTCCACGGCATTAGTAGCTCGTGGTCTGCCTTGACCAGGTCGTTTAGCATGATCATTGGTCTCTATAAACCTCTGCAGAACCCTACCGACCGTTGTATGAGACACTCCATATCTTCTACCAAGTTAGTGATTTGTTAGTCCTTTATTGGACAAAGTTACAATTTCAACACATTCATCACGATTTAAATTTTGTGTAGCACGTTGCATTGCGAGCAGATGTATTGTACAAATGACAATTATCGTATCTATTGATAAAACAAGTGAAAACCAATGCCTACTTTTATTTTAGAAGCGAGGTTTAATTATTGGAAAACATACTACTTATGAAAAGCTGCTATGACTTCCAGATTAAATAATGAGGACAGCTAAAACCTACAAAAGACGTAACAATAATCATAATAATTACACCTGTAATTGATGAATCGGAAAACATACATTATTTTTCGAAATAATTTAGAATGTATGTTTTACGTAAATTTTGCTGTTAAGTAAATTATAGATTTTTCTTTCCTGCTTGGTTGAACTCTAGTATGTTGGGAATAGAAGTGGCAACGTGGCTTGTGTGAGTGCGCATGTGCAACAACACACTCTCCTCTGCAACAAGACGAAAGCATGTAACGAAGTTTTGAGTAAATCAATATATTATTTGTGTAAAGTGTTAAACCCTCATTGAACCCACCCTAAAATCCCTAAAAGGTTATGGGCCCAGGGGAGAGACAAAAAGTTTTTTGAAAAATCGCTTTATTTGATAAAATAAGGGTAAATTTAAAAAAGTGCAAAAAACGTGTTTAGCAGAACAAAGAAAAATGGCGACAGCGACCGGTGAAGGGATCGTGGTGTACCCGCAACTGAAAGAGGGAACAAATTTTACACATTGGAAATTCAGAGTATATCTTATACTAGAAGAAAAAGGAGTAAAAGAAGCAATCGAACCTTTACAACCTGGAAAGGAACTGAACAAAGAAAAAGATGCTAAAGCTAGATCAACTATTGTAAAATGTATAACCGACAAATACATCTCATATGTGCAGAAAGCAAGAAATGCTAAAGAAATGTTGACTTGCTTAGAAAACATTTTCGAAAGAAAAAGCGCAGTAAACAAATTACATCTGAAAATACAACTTTTAACGCTAAAATGCAAAGTAAGTGACAAATTACAAGATCATTTCCTAAAATATGATGCATTAATAAATAGCATAGAATCATCAGGCACTAAAATGGATGAGTCTGATAAAGTGTGTCATCTATTACTAACATTACCATCGTCGTATGATAATGTAGTTACTGCCATAGAAACAATGAGTGCGGAAAAAGACTTGACTGTTGATTTTGTAAAAACGTGTTTGTTAGACGACGAATTAAAGAGAGGTGAAAAGACATCAACAAATAGAAGTGAAGCAGCATTTAGTGCAAGATACGAATGTTTCAAATGTGGGCGTACTGGACATATAGAGTCAGAGTGTTTTAGCAACACAAATAATGGCAAACAGAGAGGAAATTTTCGTGGTCGTGGACGTGCACAATCCAACTTCAGTCGTGGAAGATTCCAGTATAATCGAGGTCGAGGACAGCATAGAGGAAATTCAAATCAAAATCAGACACACATGAGCAAGACAGAAGAAAACTACAATTTCGTAGCAACGACGCAGCTAGAATGTTATCAGGCAACAGTGAACACAGACAATATTGATTGGATAATTGATTCAGGTGCAACAGAACACTTAATACAACAAGAATATGAAAAATACATGACCAATGTTATTGTCATGGAAACGTGTACAAGAATAAAAATCGCAAGCGGCGATGCATTAATTGCAAAGAAACAAGGTAAAATTTGTATGTTATCATGCGGAAGGGAAGTAACTATTGATGCATTAATTGTTCCGGGTTTATTTCATAATATTTTGTCAGTAAAAGGGTTAATAGATAAAGGTATTGAAGTTATATTTAAACCATTAAAGGTAACGTTAATTAAAAATGATGCAGTGTGGCATTGCAAAGAAAGGTGCGGTTTATTTTATTTGAATGGATTACTTAAAGATAATTCTAAGTTTGAAGAAGCAAATGTATGCTCAAACAATAATATATGGCATTTGAGATTGGGTCATTTAAATAAAAAGGGGTTATCAACAATGAAACTACCCATGTCCGACAAAAAAATGTAATTCATGCATGAAAAACAAAAGCGTAAGGAAGCCATTTATTAAACAAGAACTACCAAGAAGCAGACAAATTGGTGAGTTAATACACACAGACATAGCTGGTCCGGTGACACCTATGTCAAATGAAGGTCAAAAATATTTTCAAACTATAACGGACGATTATTCTCATTTTGTAAAACTGTATGTACTTAAAAATAAGAGTGAAGCTGAAAATAACCTTATACATTATATTAAAGAAATTCAAACGCAAAAAGATGTAAATGTAAAAAGGATAAGATGTGACAATGGCGGCGAATTCATTTCAAATTTATTCAGAAAATTTTGTTACGAAAACGGAATTATTATTCAGTATACTAGACCTTATTCACCACAACAAAACGGTGTAGCAGAAAGACTTAATAGAACTTTGTACAATAAAGCTAGAACAATGATAAATGAAACAGGGTTACCAAAATACTTATGGACAGAAGCATTTATGTGCGCAGCTTATCAGTTAAACAGATGTCCATCTGCAGCAATAAATTTTAAAATTCCAGCCGAAATGTATTACGGAAAATTAGATTTAAAAAGGTTAAGAGTATTTGGTTCAAAAGCGTGGGCGGTAATTTTACCACGTAAATTTAAACTTGACGAAAGAAGTATTGAAACTCGAATGGTAGGTTATAGTAGCAATGGGTATCGTTTGTGGAACCCTCAAACAGAAGAGATAATAATCTCCAGAGATGTAGAATTTGATGAAAGTGATTATAAGTTTGTAAACGATAAAAATAGAAATGAGTTATCAGAGCAATTCATATTAAATGAAAGCGATGTATTAAGCGAAAATAATAAGTCAAGTGAGAACGAAGTAAATAACGAAAATAATAGTGAAACCGAAAAAAGTAATGAATCAAGTGATAGTGAAGTAGAAAACGAGAATAGTAGTGATGATAGTAGTATTGATGAAAGAAATGTTATTAATGAAGAACGAAAGACTAGAACACGAACAATTAAAGTACCGGAAAGATATAAAAAAGATTTTGAATACGAATTGCATACTGCATATTGTTTATTTTTAAGAAAAGATCCAATAACATATGATGAAGCAATAAACTTAAATGATGGGTGGCAAGAAGCTATAAATAAAGAAATAAATGCTCATACAAATATGAACACATGGACAGTAGTTCCTAAACCAAAAGATAAGAAAATTATAGACTCTAAATGGATTTTTAAAACCAAAGATGACGGTGTAAAGAAAGCGAGAATTGTCGCAAGAGGTTTTCAAGAAAATGTAAATTATAGCGCAAATAACTATGCCCCAGTGGCTAGATTGCAAACAATTAGATTGTTAATTTCTCAGGCTATTCAAAAAGGGTGGCAATTGAAGCAGTTGGATATCCCAACGGCATTTTTGAACAGTAACTTAAAATCTGAAATTTATGTAAATCCACCACAAGGAATAAATATTGAAAGGAATAAAGTTTTTAAAATGAATAAAGGTTTGTACGGACTAAAGGAAAGCCCAAAATGTTGGAACGAAACATTTAATAGTTTTGCAAGTAGTATCAAGTTAAAAAGATCTAAAAATGATTGTTGTTTTTATATTGGCGAGAATGTATGGTTAATTGTGTTTGTAGACGATATACTTATAACTGGAAGTGACGAGAATGTAAAGTTTATTATATCTGAACTAAAGAAAGAATATAATGCGAAAGATTTAGGCAATGTAAAAAACTTCTTAGGTATGGAAATAGAAAGATCAAAAGAAAAATTAAAGTTATCTCAAAGTAAACACATAAGAAAAATGGTTGAAAGATTTAGAATGATAGAGAGTAAAGGAGCAAAGATTCCAATAACAAAAGGTTATCAAATAGATTCAAGCGAAGAGATTGTTAATGTTCCATATAGGGAATTAATCGGAGGATTAATGTATATAAGTACAGGCACTAGGCCAGATATATCCTATGCAACAAGCTATTTGAGTCAATGTCTAGATAAACCAACGCAATCAGCATGGTTAGAAGCAAAAAGAGTGTTAAAATATTTATACACTACTATAGATTTGTCATTAACATATGTAAAGTCAAATCAAATGTCAATTGAAACTTACTCAGATGCAGATTATGCAAACGACAAAAAAGATAGGAGGAGCATAAGTGGATCAGTAACAATGTATTGTAAAAATGCTATATCATGGTTATCCAGAAAACAAGGATGTGTTTCTTTATCAACTGCAGAAGCAGAATATATAGCTGCCACTGTCAGCGCATGTGAACAAATAAATATTAAACGATTAAGCGAAGATTTGAACGAAAATGTAAAAACTGTATTGTATGTAGATAATAAGGGTGCGATTGATATGGCGAATAGTTACGAAAATAGTAAACGATCAAAGCACATTGATATTAGATATCACTTTATTAAAGACAAAGTAAACTCAAAGGAGATAGATATAAAATATGTAAGTTCTACTGAGAACCTGGCGGATATGTTTACTAAAGCACTAAGTTATGAACAATTCAGTTACTACAGAAATATCCTAAATATTTGTTAAAAAAAAAAAAAAAAGTTTTATTTGTATTATGAACTAGATTGTAAGAGAAACGATTTTTATGTTTTGTAATGTTAAAAAAGGGTTAATATGTAAAAATCGAGGAGGAGTGTTGGGAATAGAAGTGGCAACGTGGCTTGTGTGAGTGCGCATGTGTAACAAGACACTCTCCTCTGCAACAAGACGAAAGCATGTAACGAAGTTTTGAGTAAATCAATATATTATTTGTGTAAAGTGTTAAACCCTCATTGAACCCACCCTAAAATCCCTAAAATAGTATACATATGAATATCTTTATGTTTGTGGAATGTATTCGTTATTATCAGGCCAAGTAGCATGCAAAAGTTCATAGTCTTTCTCCATTGTTGTTACGTCTGCTCTTGCTCTTTCTTCCCCTTCAATTCCACTCCAAATGTAACGAAGTCTGTCTTTTATCTCTCTTGCTCCATTTCCTTTCATATCTATTTCTGTAACTCTAACCTAACAATTTTTAAGTTTTGCCTTTTCAAATTCGTCTTCTTTTCCTTTTATATCCCCAGATTCCATATTCCTATTCTGATTTTTGCCGTCTTTGACTTTATTTTGTTTTTTTGTTAACTATCTGTCTTTATTTTTACTTTGGTGTTTAATACTCAGTTTCTTATTTATTATCTTTGTCTTCTTTAGATATTGGTCTATTATGTTAATTAGTTTTTTTGGGATAATCTATTTTTTTTCTGTCAATTTCCATAAAGTTTCATGGATCCATAAATTTTGAAACCTACTTTTATTCTTTTCCCTCTTCCCTTTTGCTTTCTATCTTATTGCTTTTTAGATTCTCTGTTCTTGGATTGTTAGGTCATCATCTATGAATATGTTAATGTTGGAATGCTTTGATTACTTTTACATCTACTTCTATATCTACATTGAGTATATTTTTGATATCTTGTTTGTTGTTTTTGCTGCTCTCTAGTCCTTTATTTATATTGCTCTTTTTATTTGATCTTTCTCCTCTTTCCATATCCATCTCCAGGCGTTCCAATCTTCCAATCTTCCAATTAATGTATTTCTCTCTTCTTTCCATATTTCTTCCTTTACTTTCTAATCATTTGTTCATCATCAGAAATGATGAATTCTTTAATTTCCTTCATATCGCCTTTTTGCACTTTGTTTTTTATAATCTCAAATTTATTGGTAATTTTGGTTGACTTTATTAAACTGGTTTGTTCTCTACTGGAATCTAAGTCTATTCTGTTTCTTTTGATTGACATTTTTATATTATTTTTATTTGTACCTTAAGCCGGATCTGTAAATTCTTGATTCGCGATATTGCGCCTGACCGTATCGACTACTCGGAGTAAGTGCTTTCCTTTTTTTTTCACAAATCAATCAATCAATTTTATTTTCCACAAAGTCGCGTATTTTAAGATTAAGTTTTAATAAATAAAAAAATTTCAAAAATAGACATTGGTTCCAAAGGTAATTTAAACATCAAAATGCCTGAAACAAATTACACTTAATTAAGATATCAAGCAGATAACGTCACACCTTTTGATGGCAATACTAAACAACTCTATAGGTTTATAACAGCCTGTGAAAATTTATTAAAAACATTCCAAGATCCAGTAAATCGTTTAGCATCTATTAACATCATTTTGTTAGACACTATTTTAAGCAAATTGCGTGGACGAGCCTCCGATCTAATATGCTCGAAATCAGAATTGACAAATTGGCAGTTAGTTAAAGAAACCCTATTAATAACATTTTCCGATCAAAGAGGGATATATTGTTTAATCCAAAATTTACTTTCTATTAGACCATTCAGAAATGAACACCCTATTAATTTCGGTATGCGTATACAAGATGCAAGCACCCTTCTTTTCACTAAATTAAATTCATCAAATGAATCAAACGAAGTAAAATTAGTGAAAATCAATCATTATGATGACTTTGCATTAAAACCCTATATTAAAGGTTTACGCTACAACATGCAGTTAGTAATAAGATTGAAAAACCAAATTCGCTAGAACAAGCTATGTCATTTGTTAGAGAAGAAAATTTTTATTTATTTAGTACTGGTCAAAATTTTATGAACCCTCAAAAAATGAATTCCCCAAATGCTTTTACGCCACCACAACAGAATTTTCAACAAAGACAATTCCCAATTCAAAATCAAGTTCCTGTTCAGAGAAACCCATATCAAAATCAATCAGTTCAACCTTTATTTAGAAATCCAAATTTTTCAACCCCTTATCAACCCAGAGATCAATTTCCATTTAGAAACCAATTCTCGCAAAACCCACAACCCAAACCAACATTTCAAAGTAATTTCAGAACTCCAACCGGTACATACCACAAGACAAATATTTTCCGCCCAAATTCTAACGTTACTAGACAATTTCCTAAACCCGAACCGATGGACACTAGTTCCGGAAACACTATTTTACGATCCAAATTAAATCACATCTATGAAGAATATGAAGAAGAGCTATTTGTTTTGGACTGTCACTCACTTTGCAGGTACGGTTCCTTGATAACTTGAATCAACTATTATTATTATATATTAACAACTTTTTATTGCAATATTCTAATAACCATTTGAAAAGTGAAAATTGAAAGGAGCAAAATATTATGAAAGACTATTGTAGACATAAATCTTACCATTTGTGCATGACAATGAAATTAAATGAATTTAAAATTTTCAAAAGACTTAGTCACAAACTTTATGACATGATCTTTTGTCCTGTAAAATCCTTTTTTTCTGTATACTGATCAGATTGACAAACCCAAATCCAACATATAAAAACCAGTAAAAGAAACGTTACAAGAAAAGTATCTCCACAAACCAAAATGATGACAAAGATTTAATTAAAGACTGTATGATAAGATTTGTTCTTCCTTCAAAACTATATGTAATCTTAATCAAAAAGTTTCGATTTGGGTGTAAAAGTTTTAAATATAGATATTCACAGAAATAGTCACAGACTTTATGACTTTTAATAGTAAACAGCCTACATTTGTTATATGTAATACTGTAGCTGTTTGACTTCGACTTCACAAATTATATAAGTTAATTTATATCTTAGCTGCATATGTAATAACACTAGACAGGCAAGATTTGATAGACAAGACTAGACAGACAATAACTTAAGCATATGGGTACCATGTCAAGCTCAACATGCTTCTAATTGTGCAAAACAATGACGAGAATGAAAACAAAACTTTTGAAAGGCTTAGTTGTAAATTGTTATTAATTATATTAACAACCTTTAATTGCAATATTCCAATAAACATTTGAAAAGAGAAACTTGAGAGAAAGAGAGAGAAATAATACGAAAAACTATTCCATATATAAACCTTTCCATTTGTGCATAATGACAAAATCAAATATTACGAACAATAATACTACAAATAAATCTTACTATTTGAGCATGATGATAAAATAAAATGAAGTTAAAATTTCCAAAAGACTTGAGTCAGACTTTATGACTAGCTCTTTTTATGCTGCAAATTGTTATTAATTCAATTAACAACCTTTAATTGCAAAATTCCAATAAACATTTGGAAAGAGAAAATTGAATATTTGGAAGAGGGAATTATTACGATGAATTACAAATTCTATTTGTGCATGATAACAAAATTAAATGAATTGAAAAGTTCACTAAGTTTTAACCACACTTAATATGTAAAAATATTAAATAACTTGTTATTCACAGTTATATAAAGCACTTTAAACAAAACCTTGTAAAAAAAATAATTGTGAATAACAAGTTATATACAGAGTTTTTCTATTGCTTTTCACTATTCATCAAATGAATTTCCCTATTTGTCAAATAAATTTCACGCATGTCAATTTTATATCAAAAGCTTTCCCTATTTATCAAATGACTTTCACGATATGTCAAATGCATTTCCCTCTGTTGTATATTTTCGTAATAACGCTGAGAAACTGCAACAAATCAGTTTATTATTAATTATTATAAATAAAAATAAGGTAATATATATTTTATCAACATACAAGTTTATACTTTTAAGATAAAATTTCATTTTTTTTTTCAAACAATCACTCAAATATGTTTCCATATGGTGTATACAATTATTTCAATGTGCCGCTATGATGTTATTTGAATCAATTGATACAATTGATCTTCATTTTGAGACCTAGCTCGTCTAATTGAGTTTTTTCAAACAGAAGACATTTCTTCGATAGGATTTAGAAATGGACTGTATGCGGGTAAAAATTCTAAGTTGTGGCTGTGGTTTGAAATCAAGTTTACCTATTCCGCATTACAGTGAAAAGCAACATTGTCCAACACAAAGTGAGCTCCCTCAATTTCATCAGGAGCTGTTAATTAAGTAAACAATAAATTCGTTTAAATGATGTGAATTGTAGGGCCTGTCTTGGATTTCAAATAAGTACAGCGAGTTATTAGTCATAGCTGCCGGAATTGAATTGTTTCGGCGTCTAACTTGAGCTTTGCGGATATATACCGGAGTGTTTTTAGTGGACCTGCCACGAGAAACACGAGAGTAAACTTGAATTCCAAATTCGTCGAATTGTAAGTAAAAAATCTTCTCTCTATCTCCCATGATTCGGTTATACTGGACGGCATATTGAAACCTACTCTGGATAACTTCCGGACTGTTCATTCGTTCGGGGACGTTAGTTATGCGTTTCAAAGAAAAATCAAACTCTTTGAGAGCTCTATTAAAAGTGCTGAATCTGGATATTCCTCAAAAGCTTTGGGTTTCAAATTTGCAAGAGTCAAAGTGCAATCTGCGTCTACCCAATCACACAACAGTTGTTTCTGTGCTTCAGACAATACTTGTTTCCTATGACCGATATGTTTTTTTGCTGTTTCTCCAGAATTTTTGTAGGTAGAGTAAATTTTTCTTACCTTATTATCAGGCCTCTTACTTCATTACTGATTTTCAACATCCTGCGTCGTAAATTATTTTCATCCATTATAACTGACAGGGAAATATATTTGACATATAAGGAAATTGTTTTGATGTAAAGCGAAACTGCTTGATAGTGAAATATATTTGAAAAATGTGTCATGCGCCAAATAGGGAAATCCATTTGACGAATAGTGAAAAGCAATAGAAAAACTGTAATATTTTTACATATTAAGTGTAGTTAAAACATACTGAATTTTTCAATTCAGTGTAAGTATGAACTACCACATTTGAATGGTTGCAACCATTATATCAATGAAATTAAATGAAGTTAAAATTTTCAAAGAGGTAGTCAAAAACCTGATGACAAGATCTCTTAAAACTGTACTCATGAAATTGACAACCCCAAATCCAACATTTAGAATCCAGAAAAATAAACGTTGCAACAACACTTTCTCAACAAACAGAAATGATGACCAAGGTTAATCAAAGACTGTATGATAAGATTTTTTTGTCTCAAAAGTATATGCAGTCTTATTCGAAAAGCTCCAAATTGAAAGTAAGAAAAGAAACTCCAAATTGGAAGTAAGAAAAGTTCTAGATATTCTCGGACATAGTCACAGACTTTATAACTTGTCTTTTCATGTGGCAAAACTCATCAAATCCTTGATACCCTAAAACCTGCACAACCTTGAAAACAAATCAAATTGCTAGAAACTCTTGTAGTTCCCTTTTCAAATATATTTCTCCTGTTTGAATTTGTCAGCTTAGACTCATATTGACCTTCTTAAACTTTGATCCTACGAAGAAAAAATTAGACCCATGCTCTAATCTTAAGAATACTGGCTTAAAATGGCCATTACATTTTCATTTAAGAATCCACATTCAAAGAGATGTTGAAGTTTTCCTGATACCAAATCTTCTGGAAGCTACAAGGACGTAACAAGGAGATTTGCAGAGCACGAAACAAATGTAAAGTCTGGCAGAGCAAAGTCAGATTCTCTTTAATTTCCTCAAAACTTTTAAATTTTTATTTGATTTTTAATTTCTACTTCTTCAACTGCTCATGGAAATTTGTTCCTAAAACAAAAGAAACAAAAATTATTATACACAATTTAAAAATCAATTTCTTATACATTTATTGCGTATTAAATGAATAAATACAATAAAATCTAAGACTTTGAATGATAGCAATTATATGAAAATTGTGATGAACTTATCATAGCTAAGGGTCTAAAAGAAAAGGGACTATAATATAAGGAACAGAAGAGAATCAACAACGGCAAAAAGGAATGGACTAAAATAGTTTATAATTTTATAAATAGTTTATATAAATTTTATACCTTAACACCTAATGGTAAATAATGGTTTGAATTAATAAAAAAAATCTTTACATATTTCTTAGGGACATTCAAAGCATAATAAACTATAATAACACATAACAACACATAACACATAACATAATAAAAATAATATAACACATAACGCAACCATTAACAGTTTTTCCCTTTTAGCATCCCAAATCACAAATTCTATTATTATCAAATTTATAAATAATCATCAACGAACACAATCTGCAGTTTCAAACAATCGGTAGTGATGAAAGTGAAGAAAACTTTTCATTTACAGAAGAAGAAGAAATTACAGCAGATGAGGTTAAACAGGTTTAACCTTGAGGTTTTAAACATGCTTATAAAAAATATGAAAAATGGGATAGCTCCTGGACCTACTGGAGTTCCCACAAAACTTAAATATGTAACCAAAAACTTGAAAAAAATGGAAATACTTGCATATATATTCAACTTTTTCTTAAGGAGGTTCGAGCGAATCCCATGTTAAATATTTTTTTCAAGTTTCAGCTTTGAAACTTTTTATACATGAAGATCAATACTTTATTTATGTCCTCTCAAAATTTGAAAGTGATCCTGCGTTTAGTTTATCCGGAAAAAAATTCAAAAATGATTATAATATAAGGAGCACATATACGGCACATTATGGCAGACAAGCTTCCGTCACGTCTTCATTTATTTTTTTCGGTATTAATTTCCCAATTTTAGGGAATAAAAAAAAACTATATACAATAAACTTAGATAATATTAAAACACGATAACATTAAAGCAATGTGATGTACCCGATGTAATTATTTAAATAATTAAAGTTAAATTATTTTTTTTGAATCTTGTTTATGGACAGTAATTCACATGACAGATGATTTGGCAACGTCGTCGATAACACCTGATTGTGAGAGAAAAGAAAAACATGGAAAAATTTTGAACTTTTGAACGTCTGTGGAACTATTTGATAGAATACACTCCAGCTTTTTACATAGATTATCAATAATTTTTTGTCTTTTGGTAATTCGAGGTTTTCGGCCAACATCTTGGGCTTATAACATTCTGATCCCTTTACAACCAACCGATTAATAACACTAATGTTGCCAGATCTTTTTATGTCACCTTATAAGTCAAAAATAACGATGTCATTTAATAACTTTATTATATTAAATAAATAATAATTACAAATTTTTAAATTTGTTATTCTATTATAAATAAAAATAATGCATTTTAACAACAATTAAGATAATTGAAAATATAGAAAAATTCAAGCACTATTTTGACTCATTAGTTACGCCCGAACCTCCTTAAGAGGTGAAGAGATACCAGAACAATGGAGGACATATCTTTAAAAATGGAGATAGGACTATTTGCACAAACTATTGAGGTCTCAACCTAACTAACTCGGTTAGTAGAATTTATGGAAAAGTCCAAAAAAAAAAAACAGGTTAGAAATGGAAATGAAGGATATAGAGGAAGAAAATGGATTTTGAGCTGGCCATTCCTGCATTGTTAGTATATTCTGGCTAAAACAAGCAGTAGACAAATGGTTCCCTAGTAATCTAGAAACACACATGGTATTCGTGGACTTATAAAAAGGTATGACAGCATTCCGCTGTGTAGACTGTGGCATGTCATGAAGGAACAAGGCATTATCAGAATACTTATATAGACTGTGTGAAATTTATATGAAAATAGAGTAACCAAAGGCCTTCCACAAGGATGCTTTATAGCTCAGACACTTTTTAAGATGTATTTTAAATGCAGCGCTTTAAAAATGGAGGCCTAAATGCCAGTCCATGGGAGTACTTGTTGACCATGTTAGACTGTACGAACTACATTTCGCAAATGATTAAGTCATGGCTGAAGATGAAAATGATATACATCACATGCTGCACAAATTAAACGATGCATATCACAACTAGGGATTAACCATCAATACATCTAAAACAGAATATGTAGTGGTAGGAGGTACAGGAGATCAGCTCAAAATAGACACCATTAAAACTATTTAAGAAACTTATTTACGTTAACTATTATAAGAAATTAAGAATAAAATTGGAATGGGTAGAAAAGTATCGAGAGAATTAAACAGGGTATTGTGGAAACAAAAAAACAACAAAAATACAAAAATAAGGATTTACAAAATAATTTTTGAAAGAGATAAGAAATAGAATGGGTATTGATGTCGATATCATTGATTGAGAGACAATAGAAGTAAAATGCTTAAGATGGTACATTTGAATGCAGGCCAAAAAGGGTATTGTACTGGAACCCCGCAGATCTGTATTGATCTGTTCAATCTGTATTGATTTATGAAATTACAACATGACATATGTAAAAACAATCCTATTAACTATTAATTGTCAACATGTATAACTGGTAGGCAACGTGGGCTACACTTTACCAAAAATTGAATTAAATTAAATTACCAATGGAACAAATTTCCTTTCAAACAATTTACCAATCATTTAAATTTGCTCGAACATTTTTCATCCATATTTGAGTCAGTCCTCCATATTTGATAATCCCATTCATGCTTACAATTCCGACCACGCAACCAAATTTTTGTGTAATATCTGACTGCTTCAAATATGTCCTCTTTGATATAATTTTAAGTTTAATATAAGAAATATTGTTGTAATTTAACCAAAAACTATAAGTTATTTACTCACCATCTCCTGACTAAAGACACAGGACTATCATCTCTGTCGCAGACAATATGGTTACAAACTTGTTAGAAAGGTTGTTGATAAACCAGCAAACCCTGTTTGACGCACTCAACGCACCAATCGCGAAGAAGAGGCGGAGTTTGATAATGGCGCCAAATTCAAAAATATATTTGAAGTAATAAATCGCTTGGAACTTGCGCGCTATATATCAAGTCTGCCTTATATCAATTTGTTGACATTTAAGAAATATTTTTTAGTGTTGTAATTGTTGATTTGGGTCGAATAGTTGTTTTCAGAAGAATCAACTATTCTGAAAAGAAAAATAAATTTATATGATTTTTATATTATTATATGAAATTTATTATAATTTTCCTTGAATTGATAAATATAAATATTTTTTCTTAAACAAAATTACACGAAATTATAATTCTACAAAATATTTTACGTTCAGCGTTAGCATTACCCGGGGTAAACCATGTAGAGGTGCCGATACGATTTTTTACCCCTGGATAAATCGTTTTGCACAATATTATACATATGAATTTAACGTAAATGAGAATGATACTTCAACCTTAAAAATGAAAGTAATGTAATATTGTAATAACGATTGATCCATTCTTAAACAGGAAATACAATAGATACATACATAATACTTAAATAAATTACAATACGTTGCTAAATACATAATACTTCAATAAATTACAATACATAAGATATCTATTATTCTTCTCCCGCTCCAAATGTTGAAATGTGTACAGTTCAGAATGTTTTAATGTTCCTCCAACCTCAGTCACAACCCCAACTGACCGACCTTTTTACGCATAAACACATCTAATGGTTAAATGAATAATACAAAATTAAATAAGAGAGCCACTTACCAGCATTTCATTTTTTATTAGGAAAGTATGTCTGCTTCTATTTTTCTCTTTTTCCATACTTCATTGTTATTCTCTCTCTCTAAATTATTCTTTAAAGCCATAACTTGGTCTGCAAACTTTTGAAATGATTCCCCGTTTAAGCTTTTCATGAAAGAAGTCATATTTTCTATTTGAATCTGTAAAAAATATTAAAATTTGATATTAAAAAAAATGACACATTTTGTGTACAATTTCTTTAACACACCTGTTTACTTCTTTCGCTATCAATAGATGTGTTTGGTTCATTATCCTTCTCTTCTAAAAACTGGCATAGTTCTTCTCGGTACCTAATTTTGCTCGTTGTGGGTTCATTGATGTACAAAATTCCTTCAGAATCTTCTTCTCCCAAACTATTAACACCTGGAGTAGACTCACTCCTTCTCCTTTCATATAGAACTACAGCATGTATATGTTCTCACAAGGTTGTCTTCACAGAAATATTTTAAATAAAAATGCGTGATGCGTGATCCATTCTTCAATTTTTAAAGCTGTAGCCACTGTGTCATCTGCATGTCTTTTCTTATCAATGTTAAATTTCTTCATTAAATAGTCTAGATCCGCTCTTCTAATTAAATTTATTCGCTTCACTTCAATACCCTTCGTTTTCCTTGCATCATTTAGTATTCTGTCCGTTGAAACTCCTGCCTGTAATTGATCCACTATCATTGTCTGTTCCTGTTTTGTCAACCTCTTTGTTCTAAATTCATGTGCATGTCCAACATGTGTTTCTATAAATTTCGCACTTAGTGAACCTAAAAATTTTCATAGTAGAATAGTTTTGGAAACAATATATTAGAAATTACCATTTCTAAAGATCTTTACGATTATCCTTGATGGACAAATTCCTGAAATTTTAATACTGCCTCCCAACTTCTCAGACCTTACGGTACAATGGCTTTTATATCCTAAATTAAGATATTTCAATTATTTCTGAACTTAGTTATAAAATTATAACCAACAAACCAAATGAGTTACTTCGATTACAATTGTAATAAACAATTTCGTTACCATTTGCATGTTGTTTCTTCTGCACATGCATAATCAACACATGCATAAATAACTTGTCTATTTTCCTTTGACATCCAGCTTTCAAATTCTGCAATGTTCTTAAAACTTAAATCAGATTGTTTAATAATTATACCATGTATCTCTGTTATATGATTAAGCAGAATCTCATGGTTTTGAAAAGCTTCCTTTTTTTCTTCTGGGCATAAGGGGCAAGGAATGTGTTGTGGCATTTTTTTTTTCCACTATTTTATCATGCATATCTTTCAAATGTCGATTCTTTGAATAAACATTCACAAATGTCTTCTGACATACATCGCAGGTCAGTTTATTGATACTATAACATAAAAGTTGAATATCCAAACATGTATACCTTAAAACATTATATACTACCTTTCCATTCTGGATGTAACACTAACCTAACTAACGTAAAACTGAAAAAGAAATAGTAATTATTAAAACAATAAAAAAGATATTTCAGCGAAATGATAGAAACTATATTTTAGCAATAAGAACTGCTGATTTATCGGGTTAACCACACTCAAGATTCTGTAAAAATTTGGGCGGCAAGAGAATAAAGAGCACACTATGCATGTACGTTTAGCTATACAAACGCCCCCTAGCACCCTATTGCTTCAACTCACTCATTCGCGCCATTACCAGACTCCGCCTCTTCTTCGCGATTGGTGCGTGCTTGTGCATCAAATAGTGTATACTTGATAAACCAGGCTCGCCAACACTTGCATAGGCCTAGTTACGTTATGCGGATAAAACACCGCGCTACTAAACAACGCGTCAAAAATTTCACATCATAAAATATGTCAAGGAAATAACGATTTTGTTGTGATATTTTCCACGTGAGACATATGTTGGTTGTTGAGATATTTTCGAGGTGTATTTTTTCGTCTGTTATTTTTGACCGTGTTATTTTATTACGTGTTGGTGTTGTTGATATATTGATCATGGGATATTATGTCGTTCAGATATTTTTGACTCGTTGTTTAGTCATTTATAGTTATATCATAGAAAAAACCTGCCTCTGTTCAACTTTGTTAAATTGAACTGATACATTATGAGTTTTGTAATTAATTTGCAGATTTTTTTAAAGTAAGTTGAACTGGAAGTTAGCAGCACGTTGACGTCCCTACGAGTAAAATAAGTCGAGTTCACATAAAAAATGGAATTATTGTCAAAGCAGTTGATCAATCCAACCGAATATCAAACTTCCGGCTGTTAGTAACAAACTTGCGTAGCGCGTACAGAACTTTGTTGGTTTTATAATTTAAAATACTTTGTCCGAGATTCTATATACTTATTGTTAGCCACAGGGCCGTCCGTAGAAAATGCGGGGCCCAGGGCAAAAAATAATTTTGGGGCCCCTTGGATATTTTTTTTTATAATTTAAAATGAACAAAATAATATTGGATTTTGAAATTTAATTGTAATGACAAAACAAGAATAATAAGTATTGTTTACTTGTTTTGCACAAGAAAAATAAAAAAAGTAAAAAAACCTATCTTTACTTAGTAGTAAAGCAAAAAATAATGAAAAACAAAAAAGCCCTCAAAGAGCGGGGCCCAGGGACTGCGGGGGCTCGCAAGCCAGCGGGGCCCTCGCCCCAGTCTAAGGACGGCTCTGGTTAGCCAAACTAAACAACATGCAAAGCAGCAAATGATTTGAATCACACAGGATTCGCAAATAAGTTTATCCGATTTATAATCAAATCTTTACGTGCACTGAGTTTTATAACTTACGAAGAACGAACTATTCAAAACTTAAGGTAAAAACATCTAGATGGAATTAGGTAGTAGATGTAAAACTTTATAAAAAATAGTTTACATAAAATTTATATACAATAATAAAGTATTGCTGTCAAGTGTGCTAAGTGTGATGGAGCAGTTTCTAAGAGTGAGTCAATTCGATGCATGAGATTCAGCATGAGAAAACATTTTACATGTGGCATCTAAGTGCTCAAAAACAAAGCAGGAGGATATAGAGTATCTTGCAAAAACAAAATCCATACCAGTACACCCCGTTGGCCGTTGGTTTGCGCAGTCAACGCCTATTACAAGATTCGTCTTAAACAGTCTCGAGCCCATTGCTGAAATTGGAGTTAATGCTCCAATAGACGTCAGGTCTGATATGCCCAGAAAGTCGGACCGATCGCGTAGTTTAAGGAACTCAGGAGTTACACTGAAACCAGCGGCAACTGGGTTGTCAAGAACGGCTACAGAATAGAGCCGCCTCAAGAAGAATTGTGGTATCTCTCTTCTCAACTCAAAGACACCAAGCCCGCCATACGTGATGCGCGCGTACAGGAATTGATCTGGAGTGTGCACATGAAGGTGCAAAATGCACTTAACCAACCGTTTAATCAAACGATCGACCTCTCTGAGAACCTCACCGGGCGTACCAGGACTACTGAAACAGTAGAGAAGCTTGGGCAAGATGATTTCTGTTTGAAGACCGTTTTGACTTGTTTATTAGGTCTCGCAGATCCTTTTTTGATTTCTTGTAGAGTTTTTTCAGGTCTTCGGCATCCCATTTTTAATTTATTTGCTATCTGGAATTTACTTCTTGCAGCGACGCATGCAGCCCTCAATCTAGCAATTTCATCGTTCCAACAAAACACCAAATTTGGTTCTCTTTTCTTTAATAGAGTAGCGTCACATGCCGTCGTCATTACGTCTACTAGCGTATCCGCGCTTCGTTTGTGTTTTCGTTCTATTTCTATTGCAAGATTTGTTGCCATTTTCTCCTTATCAAGATTCTTTAGATTCCATCCTATAATTTTTCTCTGGCGTATCTGTTTCGTACCTTCTTTTACGCTGTACAGAATGTATCGATGATCACTTAGGCTTTCTCTCTCGAGCACCCTCCAGTATTGGATCATATTGGATAGGCTTATTGTTGAGAGAGTAAAGTCTATTATGGATTGGGAATTTCCTCTAACGCAGGTGCACACAGCTCCTTTGTTTTGTAAAACAAGGTCTAGTTCACCTACCCGGTCCATGACCAAGTCGCCTCTCTTATCCAGCTTTGGGATCCCCAATCTGGAGCCTTGACGTTAAAGTCCCCAGTCTCCCCTTGCGTCGTATGTTCTGACCTAGTTCTCCTATTGTTTCTGCTAGCTTTTCTATGTTTTCGTTTGGAGAGAAGTAGCAGCTGTATGTAATAAACTGCTGCAAGTCAACTCAGATGCAACCAGGTCCAGTTCCTGTTTTTAAGACAGGTATCTTAGTGTTAATGACTCCAATGGCTGTGTCTTTTTTATTATCCGTGAACCAGTTAGGGTGGTCAATCAATTTTTTGTTACGAGTAGTATGTCCCTTTGGAGTGCTAGAGTCGTCGCAATGAGCAAGTTATAAGCTCCTCGGTATCTCATTGTGTTGAATTATTTTAGTCATTTTTTCTTAGCCATGTCGTACGCTCTGCCTCCGCCAAAGCTTTCTTGAATCCTGGACACATTCCGGTATCAGCCCGATGACCGTTCGTATCGCATATTAGACAGTATAGTTGATTCTTGCAATCCTTTGCTTTTTGACCTTCTTGTCCGCAATTAAAGCAAAGGTTTTGCCTGTCTGGCCCGCATGTACTATGATGGCCAATTTTCCAGCATATGTGGCATTTTGCCAATTGAAGTCTTTCCCCTACTCTAAAATGTACCCAACCAACTTTTATCTTATCCTTCTTTATGAGTTATTTTGTCTGTTTTTGTGGGAACGAGACAGTCCACCTGGGTCTCATCGTAGGCCGGTCTCAAGTTTTTAATGTCTATTTGGTCTTTGCTAATTTCCACTGCTTCTTGGAGGGCTACAATTATTTCCTCATTGGTGGTGACTGAGTCTAGATCTCTAATGTTTACACTGATGTTTGTATTTTTGGCGCGGATCTCCATATCCGGCAATTTGCGTTTAATTATTTCTTTAAGGCTTTCAGTCTTTTCTTCATTAACTTCCAGAACTAATTCACCATTTCTGGTTGGTCTAACTCCTGTGATATTGACTCCCGGGTTTCTGGATCATCTTAGTATATTGTCCTTATCCTTGTATTTTTGTCCCTTATATCCACTTCTGTGTCGGCGAAGGTGAATTCTATAGCCTTTTTCCTATTTGAGCATTCCGGTTCTTTGAGCTTTGGCAAGCCCATTATTTGAACTGCTCGGTGTGCTGTTATGATATTGTATTGATTTTCGCTCTCACTTTGTGAATTGGTTATCCTCATTGAGAGAACGGTTCTTGTAGCAATCAGTTGATTTTCGTACTATGATCGTGAGTTAGGCTGTTATTTTAAATCTTACATAACTTGCTTTTTAAGTACCTTACATGTGCTTTTATAAATCAGGTAGGACTGTAAATAGTTTTTAATTTATTCATTATACTCTTAACCTTTTTGACATTTTTTTTCTATAAAAAAGAATTGCCCTCATAATGGACCGATTGTTAAAATATGGCTCGTTAAAGAAAACTGACCTTGTTAGTTGTAATGGAGAAATCGCTGAATCTACGGATTCATGCATTCTGGAACCTGCAATGCTATCAACTTCCGGATTCGTTCACCTACAGCCTCATCTTCCAACTCTGTCTTCTTCAAATTTTGGACAGGTGGTATCCACGAAAAGACGTAAATATGGTACTAGTTACCTGTCGTTTGGATTTACTAGTACTGGTGACTCTTGATGCGGTTTGTTTGCATTGAAACAAAATATTGGCAAACAGCTCCTTAGCACCAGCAAAACTTCTGAGGCACTTAGAAACAAATAACCCAAGAGACAAAGGAAAAGATATTTCTTTTTTTAAAAGAAAACTAGAAAGCCAAAATAATTCCAGGAGTTTTATGGTAAGAAAATTCAAAACAGATAATCAAAAGATAACGGAAGCGTCGTATAAAGTATCTTACCGCATTGCTGTAGCAGGCGAAGCATATGTTATTGGAGAAGCACTTATTAAACCTTGCGTTCAAGATATCGTTTCGTGTGTATTGGGCGAAGGGTATAGTAAACAACTTGAAAGTGCGTTTCTTTCTAACAATACTATAATATAACTTATTTCACGGTTGCAGGCGTGTGACGCTTATGTATTACAACTAGATGAGCCACAGACCACAGACGTTGCTGGATTAGCAATTTTGCTTGTTTGCGTTCAGTGTGATTTTAACAAAAAATTGAAGAAGATTTGCTTTTATGTGAAAGTGTGAACATTAACATCACTGGCGAGAATATATTTAACTGCATTGATAATTTTATGACAGCGCATGAAATTAACTGGGAAAAATGTATTGAAGTATGCAGCGATGGAGCAAAATCAATGACAGGAAAAGTGAGTGCTGCTATAGCACGGATAGTACGGAAATGTTGCAACAAATTGTAACAGTACTCATTGCATTCTTCACAGATATGCATTAGTTACAAAAAGGATTTCAGTGACATTTAAATCTGTTGTAAACGAAACAGTGAAGATTATTAATTTTATCAAAAGTAAACCATTGGAATCAAGTATTTTCAAAGCCATGTGCGAAGATATGGGTAGTCTTCACACGACTTTACTTCTTCATACGGAAGTTAGATATTAAAATGCTTATGCGATTATTTGAATTGCGAAGGGAACTGTTGGTGTATTTTATTGCTCATAAATTTAAATTATTAGACAGATTAAGTAACATAACTTGGCTATCTACACTTGCATACTTTGCTGATATATTTGGAAAATTGAACGCATTATGTTTGGCTCTGCATGGAAAACAAGTCCACATATTACAGGCAAAAGATAAATTGGTTGCCTTTTCATGGTAAATACAATATTTAACAACATAAACTTAAATATACTGAGCTTCGACGAGACTGAAGTACTCAGCGTACTCGAAAATCGATGCGAAGGAAGGTTCCGGCCCCGATGGAATTCCGGCCCACTTCGTCAAGCTGATCGCTCCCTCGTTGTGCACTCCGTTAACGTTGATCTTTAATCAGTCTCTGCGCTCGGGTTGCTGCCCAACACTATGGAAAAAAGCCCATGTAATCCCCATCTACAAAACGGGTAATAAGAATTTGCTAGCGAACTATCGACCAATATCTAAATAATGCGTTTTCAACAAAATCCTAGAGAAACTCGTTTATAACAGGATTATTTTTCACATCAATCCGTATATCGCCCCTGAACAGCATGGTTTTATGAAGCAGATCGATCGAACGAATATGCTGTGTTTCACAGACTATATTCTGACGATTATGGACGACGGAGCGCAAGTTGATGCTATCTATACAGATCTTAGCAAAGCCTTCGATAGCATAGAGCATAGATCATCAGATACTGCTCCTTAAACTTGAGCAACTTGGCTTACACGAAAATCTGTTGAATTGGTTTAGATCCTACCTGTCAGGTCGCTCACAGACGGTTACACTTAATGGGTATACTTCAAAGAGTTTGTGCCGTGTCGTCAGGTGTCCCCCAAGGCTCTCATCTAGGACCCTTGCTATTTATAATATACATTAACGATGTTGTCGCCTACCTTGAGAACTCTAGGCTTCTTATCTATGCTGGCGATATAAAGATCTTTAGTAAAATACGCAATATCAACGATGCAAAACTTTAGCAAGCAGATCTGGATGAGTTCGCGACGTACTGCTCTAAAAACAAACTTCGTCTAAACAGTGGAAACTTCTCGGTGATATCTTATACCAGAAAAAAGACACCTCTCGCATACAGCTATGGCTTTTGTGGTACTCCAATTAAGAGGGTTACCTCGATTAAGGACCTGGGCATTTTATTTGATGAGAAGTTATGTTTCTCTGAGCACATTATAAAAAAAGCGAACAGATCACTGGGATTTATAATCAGGGCTACTGCAAGTTTCTGTTCGATAAACGTCTACCTTACCCTCTACTACACCCTGATCAGGTCGATACTGGAATTTGCATCCTGTGTTTGGTCCCCTCAATATACTGTATACACGCAACGTCTCGAAAAAATCCAACGAAAATTCCTTAATTTTCTATCACGTTGGTTTCCGTCCTCCGAGGTACCATGTATTACCCCATTACATGTCAGGCCTACTGAGCGCGATTTGTTATTTTTATTTAAATTACATAACAATCAAATTGATTGTCCCTACCTACTGTCCCGTTTAAATCTTAACTGTCCCACAATAATTTCCCGCATACCCCGAACCTACCGTCTGACGCGTTTCCATACGAACTCAGCGAAATATTCCCCCCTCACACGTCTCTCCACGCAATACAATTACCTAAACCAACGCTTCCTTTCAGACTGTCCTGATATTTTCAATTGTTCCCTTATTAGCCTGAAGCACTTCCTTAAATTTCACCCCACTATTCTGGATGAAATAAGCCTCTAATCATTTGTTTCTGTCGGTTATCGTTGGATTGATATCCAACAATGTCCACATGTCTTGCAATATCTAAGGTGTTGGGTTGTTATTGGACTCCGATTACTCGTGAGCCTGTTACTCACTCCTTCCTAACATTGTAATTTATTTATATATTGTAAATTGTGTATTGTGTTGTAATTATGTATATTGTAAATTGTGTTTTAAGTGAAATTTTATAGAGATTGTTACTTTCCAAACCTAGAGAATGAAGATAATTACATGGGTACAAAATTCATTTAAAATAAAAGAAAAAGCAAAAGGATTTCATTCCATGGATTATGAAAATTTGATTGAATTGAGTTCGGATACACTATTAGAAGCCAAATTTAGAACAGTTTCATTAATAGTATTCTGGTCAGATGTATTCGATTAATATCCAAATTTGTCGAAACGGGCTGTTCGAGTTCTATTGCCGTTTGCAACCACTTATTTGTGTGAAGCTGGGTTTTCAAAGTATGTTGCGACAAAAACCAAATATCGTAACAAACTTGATATTGCACCAGATATGCGATCAGTTATCAAATATAACGCTTAATTTTAATAGAATCATTGAATTAAAGACTATTTTTGTAAATTATTTCTAAGATGATTTGGTTTTTTTTCTGTCTAGCCTGTCTACTAGATGTAGCAGGAAAGCTCCTAGACTCCTAGCAACTACTACAAAGAATAAGGCAGGCATTAGAGACAGGTTTTTTAGAGACAGGTTTAAGTAGATGCTATAGATAAGGTCGTCGAAGTGGCGAGAAAAGCGTAAGAAGGTTCACAAAGAACGAAAAAGCTATGTGCACTTATAACACTCGACGTTAGAAATGCCTTTAATTCTGCATCATGGCAAAACATCTTGGGGGAACTGGCAAAAAGGGCATACCACCGTATCTACTGCGATTAATCAGGAGCTATTTAAGAAATAGAAAAATCATTCTGCAAGCAGAGAACTCAAGAGAAGAGCGCGAAGTCAGCAGTGGTGTTCCACAGGGCTCGGTTCTGGGCCCGACACTGTGGAAAATCCTGTACGATGAAGTCCTCAGACTCAAATTGCCGGAGGGAGTGGAGATCGTGGGCTTTGCTGACGACCTAGCTTAGGTAGTGACTGGGAAAACAGAAAGGGGAATAATGCTCAGAGCAAATGCAGCTATAGATCAAGTTGGTAATTGGATGGAAGGAAAGAGACTAGAATTGGCTCCCGAGAAGACAGCGGCAGTGCTGCTAAGAGGATTCAGAAAAATCGGTCCCATTACTTTCCTTGTAAAGGGAGAAAAGATAGTCCCGAAAGAATCAATTAAATACCTGGGTGTAACGATCGACAAATGTCTATCATTTAAAAACCACGTTATCGCAATCGCAGATAAAGCGTTCAAAACCGCTGCAGCATTAGACAAACTAATGCAACGTCGGTGGCCCCAAAAGCAGCAAGCGAAGGCTGCTATGCTCGGTGGTACATTCGACCATGCTCTACGCAGCTCCGGTATGGGCAATTGCTATGGAGAAGAAATCGACCAGACACAAGTTATCGCTAATTCAACGGAAAATGGCACTGAGTGTGTCCAGTGCATACCGAACAGTCTCAATGGAGGCCGCACTTGTAATCGCTGGCATAGTACCAATTGAGCTTATAGTGTGAGAGAGAGGAACTGTACCGAGTTAGAACAAGCGACGACTACACAAAGAGCGATAAAAAGAAAGCCGCCAGGACGCAAACGTATAAGGCATGGCAAAAAGAGTGGCAGCTATCGATCAGGGGACAATTATTATACCTGATGTCGAGCGATGGGTGTCACGAAAGCATGGTGAAACGAATTTCCACCTTACACAAGTGCTAAGCGGTCATGGTTGTTTTAAGGACTACCTGCATAACATGGGCAGGGCAACCGATAGTCTCTGTGAATACTGTGGCCTTGATGATAGCGTTCGACACACCATCTTCGACTGTCATAGATGGATACCAGAGAGAGAAACGTGGGAAAAGAAAACTCACCTCAAACTAGAGCCCATAGGCCTAACCGACCATATGATTAAGTCGGAGAACATCTGGGTAATAACAACCGATATGATAACAAACATCATGATATTAAAAGAGCAGGACGAGAGGAAACGACTCCAAGTCGAGAGCAAAAAGAAACTGAACCTGAACCCCTAATCAATAGACGTGGAAGGGGGATGTAAGGCCAAACTAATACAACGACATCTTGTCGTTATGCGTGAAGCCGTTCCAAGATGCTCGAAGAGTTCAGGGGTCCACTTGACAAGTTAACCGATTGGTGCTTATTGCTATGTCCCGTTAAATAAAAAGTCTTGTCTGTCTGGCTGGTCTGTCGACATTGGTCCCTGAATTAAATTATATCTAATATAGATTTATTCGTACCACCACCATAGTAACTGTTGTGGAAAGTCGCATACGTATAATAGAGTTGTGTACATAACCACCATTATTCATATAAAGATTTAAGATAAATCGGATATTTATCCGTATGATTCTATCCGTATGATTTAAGTACTTTTTATAATTTGAATTTAGATCAACTTTCATATCTCGCAGTGAGACATTATCCAAATAAGCTTTTAATTAGGTGTAATCAGCGTTTAATGAGCTTTTAATCGGCTGTTAAACATGTTTATCAGCTATTAATCAGGTTTAACCAGGTTTTTCATTGGTTTAGGCTAGTTGGGCTAAGTTACCTTTAAGTTAGGTTGGGTTATGTTACGGAACGTTAATAAAAATGAAGCGCGCTTCATTCCTAACGTCCCGCAACATAACCCATCCTAACTTAATGCACCAGAACAGCAAATCTTCAGTGTAATGGCTGTATTGAAGCCGGTACTTATTTTGGCTTTCTCGAGAGTTTCAGTCTCTCATTGTCTTCCTTGTCTGTTCAGATGTCTATAACCAGCATCTCAATCAACTCCCAATGTTCTCTCTTTTCTAGCTTATACTGCAAAACTTTGCCTGAGTGAATTCCATGTTGCCTATGTACTTTTGCCTTTCTGTGCTCCATCTGCAGCAGTCGAAAAATGTGTGGATCACGGAATCTATTTAGCTATAGTTGATACACAGGTCATCTGAGGCATCGCGGATTTGGTATAGGTAGTCGTATAACCGTGTCCTGTGAGGAATTAGGTAATATAGAAGTATGGCTCACTATGTTTCCTCTTGACCCATCTATTGATGTATCTGTTCAATAGCTTTGTCCATTGACCCTTGTCAGACACCCACCAATTTTTCTGCCATTTTCTTACCAACTTCTTTCTTGCTGTAGTTTTTGGTTGCCTGTTGCAGCCTTCCTCGTACAGTCCAGCTCTCCCTTCCACTAGCAGTTCAGGTATTCCCACAATTAATGGGGAGTGTATCCGCAATTACTATTGCAGCATCCCCCGAAAAGGTTTCGTGAGCACTGAAAATCCTTATACCAAGTTTCCGTTGTACTCTGTTGCTAACTTCTTCGCATTACTGTTATCAATACTGATTATTGCCCATACTTTTTACCCACTTTGAGTGAGGCGGTGTAAACGTGGGGTGCGACGGGGAGTCTCCTATCGATTACAACACCGAGATATATAATTTCGGACTCAGGAATTATGTAACTGTCTTGGATTTTAAATATTATTCTATTTTGATTCTGACTACTAGTTGATCTAACAGTTTCCCTGCTTAGTCTAGAATATACAGCGGTCTATAAGAGAGTATGTCAGTCTGTGAAGTCGGCTATGTACTCGACCTAGACCTGACCTAGAACGACATAAAGTTTTGAAGGTGATTTATATAATATATTTTTTAATATATTTAATAAATTACTTATTTGCTAATCCTCTATTTGCTGCTTTGCATGTTGTTTAGTTTGGCTAGGTATATAGAACATAGAATCTCAGACAAAGTATTTTAAATTGTGGTTTCGCGACTTAATTCGCAGAATTTTTAGCAAAACCAACAAAATTCTGAACGCGCAACGCAAGACTGTTACCAACAGTCGAGAGTTTGATATTCGGTTGGATTGTTCAACTGGTATGAAAATCATTCCATTGTTATGTGAACTCGACTTATTTTACTCGTAGTGACGTCATTGTGCTGCTAACTTCCAGTTCAACTTGCTTTTAAAAAATCTGCAAATTTATTACAAAATTCATCAAGTCCGCAATGAATTTCAATTAAAGATTTAAGAACCTTTTCTATAGTTTAATCTAACAAAGTTTGATCAGACACAGGTTTTTTCTATGACATAACTACGCATGACTAAACAATGCGTCGAAAATATCAGAACGACATAATATCACGTAATAAAATAAGACGGTCAAAAATAACAGCCGAAAAGATACACCTCGAAAATATCGCAAGAACGTAATAACTCATATAGAAAATATCACAACATAATAGTAATTATCATAACATATTTTAGGATGTAAAATTTTTGACGCGTTGTTTAGTCGCGCGGCGTTTTATGCGCAGATGGAAAACAGGCCTTTCGAAGTATTAATAAGGCAGGCCTGGTTTAACAACGTTTTTATCAAGTTTGTAACCATGTTGAGTGTGACAGATGTTAGGTCTGTTTGTGAGGAGATGGTGAGTAAATAACATTTATAATTTTGGGTTAAATTACATCAATATTTCTTATCATCATCATCATTCAACCCATCTGAGTCCACTGCTGGACACAGGTCTCCCTTTCGTTCTTCCACTTCCTTCTGTAATGTGCCAAGTTTATCCACTTTCTGGCTACGCGTCTAATATCCTCAGAACATGTAGGAGGTCCACCTCTGCTTCTTTTGGACCCTCATGGTTTCCATGTCAATATTTTCTATGTCCACCTGTCATCAGTGGTTCTTGCGAGATGCCCTGCCCAGTTCCATTTTAATTTGTTAAATGGTTCTACCATGTCTGTAACTCCTGTTGTTTGTCTTGACCATTAATTTATCTTCCTGTGCCTTCTGGTCCTCCCATCGATCCTTCCATTGCCCAACATTGCACAACAATTTGTAGTTTATTCACTGTCTTCTTGCTTTACATTAAGGTTTCTACTTCATTGGTTATAACAGGCAACATGCAATGATCATAGACTTTTCGTTTTAAACATATTTGATATTCACCTCCTAGTATGTGTCTTAATTTTCCAAAAGCTGCCCATCCTAAGCCTATCCTTCTGGTATTTTCGCATATCTGATTGTCTGCCTATTTTTATGGTATGTTCAAGGTATTTGCATGCCTCAACTTCTTCAATTGTTGCATTGTCGATTATTATTGTCCCACCCAAGATGAGGTTAGGCATAATTTTAGTTTTGGACATATTCATTTTTAGCCCTACTTTTTCTGAGACATGTTTGAGTTGTTCTAGGATTTCTTTGGCATCTTTGAGGTTACCAGTAATTATCACAATATCATCTGCAAATCATAGATGTTTGAGCCTTTCTCCATGGATATTTATGCCCTTGTCCCAATCCAGTTTTTTCATAATGCTTTCTAATATTGCTTTAAAGAATTTTGGGGACACTGCATCACCTTATCTGTCACCACTCATTAATGAAGGTTTCTGTTTCGTGTGTAGTCTAACTTTTGATGTGGCGTTTGCACATATGTTACTTATTAGATTTGCATATCTATAGTTGATTCTACTTTCCAATAATGCATTCATAATGGCCCATAACTCTATGGAGTCGAAGGCCATCTTGTAGTTTATAAACATGAGTGTCAGCAGCAGATTATATTTGACAGTTTTCTCAACCAGAATCTTAATTACTTGCAGATGATCATTAGTGCCATAAACTGCTCAAAAGCCGGCTTGTTCTCTTGGTTGCGAGAAGTCGAGTTTTGCTTTTATTCTCTTGGTAATTATTTTTGTGAAGAGCTTATACAAATGTGTCAACAGGGTAATTGGCCTATAATTTTCTAAACAAGTAGCGTTTCCCTTTCTGTATGTCAATACCATTATTGCATTGTTCCACTGTCCTGGGGTAGTACTATTTTCGAGGCATTTATTTAACATTGCCTGCACTAATTGTATCATTTTTTGTTTGCCTCCCATTTTTATGGCTTCTATAACTAGGCCATCCTACTCCTTTCATTCCTGATAGTGCTTGTTCTATTTTGGTTAAGCTAATTTTACTTGTATTTTCCGTACTAGACCTGCAGTTATCTGTCGTACTTTGTGTTATTGTTTCCAAAATTTTGTTGTTTATTTTCTCAACACTATTTTCTTCTGTTGTAAAATTCTCGAGACATTTATCTACTGTTTTCGGCTATTCTTCCAAGCTCTTTGGTGGGTTCCATTTTCTATAGGTTTTACTTTGGATCATCTTCATACTATCTTTCTATAAATTGAGTGACACATTCTGTGGTTGCTCCCAGTGGAGAAGCTGTTTGAAGTGAGGAGAGATGAGAAAGAAGTGACATTGTGTATTATTTCTTTTATGTCTGATAGAATAAAATCTATTTCGTTCCTTGTTTTGCCAACTGGGCTTATCCAAGTTCATTTCCTAGTACTTTTCTTTTGGAAAAATGTGTTCATAAACATTTCTTATATTAAGCTTCAAATGACACAAGAGGACACATTGAGCAGCCAGATATTATAAAAAAAATTGGTTGGTTTTCAAATTTAATAGATTGGTAAATTGCTTGAAAGGAAATTTGTTTGATTAGTAATTTAATCTAATTATTTTTTTTTCATTCAGATATTTGTTAATTCCAAAATTTATAGAATAATCTTAACCTAACCAAACTTACACAAATCGTTAATTCATTTGAACCAAATGTACACATTGAGTACTGTTTACATGAAATAGCACACAATTGGGCCGATTCTGCAAGAGAAATGTTAAAAGTTAATTGAAAAGCTGCCATAATTTTTTTTATTTAAGAAAGCTAATTTAAGATAAATTAAAAAATAATGATAATAGAGATAGGATACCAATCTCTGATATTTTTTTTTTTTTTTTTTATTATTAGTGTAAATATGAAAATCTTAACCGCGTTTTTTCAATTAACCTTTAATGTTAGTCTTACAGAGTTGGTTCAAATGTTGGTTACTAATTATTGCTATTTTAATTAGAAACCTATATTGTGTGTTTTCGTGATTGTGTGTTAGCAACAATATGTATTGTTTTCTCATTTTTCTAATAAAGAATAACCAGAACTTTTACCGACTAAGCTATGAATTTATAGCCTTATACATTACTGTATATTTTGAGTGAATATTATGCTAAATTTAATTAGAATTAAAAAAAAGTTAGGCCTTACATTTTCTCCATAATCATTAACCACTAGATGGAGAACATTAATTGATGCCATAGCCTACTATGTCATCAATTCTCATAGAATAGAATAAAATTTATTGGTTCCATAAAAAAATGCACAAAAAGTGATGTGGAACATGTCAAAAAGCAAACAAAGAATTTTATACATTTTACATTACTAATACTAGCAATTGGATACATTAAAGGTGAAACCAAACTAACAAATGACAAACTACTGATAATTGTCATACCTACAAGATTTCATAATGCAGTCTGGAATCATAAGAATAATTGAAATATTTAAAATAGCTCATATACAGAGTATGCATAAGAAGAATGAAGACGATTGACTAATTGATGAAATAATGTAAATTATGGGTACATGTTCATTGAAAAATTCGTTGAGACTTTGAAAAAGGTTTTATAGACATATCTTTTTACAAACATGACAGCTTCTAATTTGTACAGATTAATTACTGATAAAATATCTCTTTGAATAAAAATATATTTATATAAATTATTATTTTTTGTTGCAAATAGGCCATCTAAGGACCATCTAAGTTCCAATTTCAATTCCTAATTCTTTGTACTTTTCTTTTCTTCCAATATTCTTTCATCTGTTCACTTTGTTTTTTCTTTCTGTTGTCAGACCATTTTGAACCAGTCTTCTTAGCAGCCCTGCCTAGGAATCCCCCCAGTTTAAATATTTTTTAATAGGCTTCTCTGTTGTATATAGCTTCTGTTTGTATATTGTTTTTTTCTAAATCCCTTTTTACTTCCTTGACCCAGTTTGTGGACTTTTTACTCCATAGATATTTAAAAATCTTACTGGTTAATCTGCTGTCTTGCATTCGAAATAAATGTCCGAAAAACATGTGTCTTCTTTTTCTCATTACTTTTGATATATTTTCGTATACTTCAGCATTGCTTCATAATTTCCAACCTTCTACTGTGTTTTGTGGTCCTAATATTTTGCTTATAATTCGCCTTTCTAGTACTTCTAACCTAACCAAATTGTAGTTTAGTGCTAGACATTCACTTGCATATAGACATTCTGGCTTCACTACTGTGTTATAATGCCTGATTTTTGCATTTTTGGATAGGCATTTCTTATTGTAGAGGTCTTTGGTGATACCATATGCTCTACTCATTTTATGTAACCTTTCTTCAATTGCAGATTTTTCCAATGCATTTTCTTGGATTTGCTCTCTTAGATATATGATTTTTTTTATCTTCTCTATTTAACCAATATCTGTTTATCAGGAATTTTGGAGCATCTTCATCTAATGTTCGTTAAGAATTTTGTTTTTTTCTGCAGAAATTCTTAAGCCAGTCCTGCAGGCTATTTCTTCCAAAAGAATTATTTGTGTTACAGCAGTTTTCACATTTTCGGAAGATATAGCATAGTCATCTGCAAATGCAAGACAGTTTATTTAGATCTTTTTGCTTCCTCTTCCTAACGTTATCGGCGAAATTTTGTGTTCAATAAAAAGCCATTACCTTGTCGTACACCGTAACACAGTAAACACCGTAAACACAGTTTTATTTTGAAAGGCTGCGAAATTTTTCCCATAAATTTTACATTGCAGACTGTATCTGTAAGCGTTTTACGTATTATGTTTGCCAGTTTAGAGTTTATGACAAATTCTCAAAATATTTTATCTATAGTTTCTCTGTCAACAGAATCAAAGGCCTTTTTGAAATCTACAAACGTAACTACAATGTCCTTTGAATTAAGTAATCTATGGCGAATTACTGACTTAAGATTAAATATTTGTTCTGAGCATGACCTTCCTTTCCTAAAACCACCTTGATATTCACCTAACTGACCGTCTAATTTTGTTTCTATTCTGTTTAATAAAATCTTGGAGAATATTTTATATGCTACTGATAGTAAACAGATCCCTCTGTAGTTGTTTACATCCTGTTTATTACCTTTTTTGTGGAGTGGATGGAGTGGATGTCCTGTTGATTACCTTTTTTGTGGAGTTGTTGTGGAGTGGCAAGGCATCTTTCCATTCCTCTGGCATTTTTTCTGTTTTCCAGATTTCTTCGAAGAGTAATTTTTGCTCATTTTCTATATTTGGTAGGGACCATTTCAAAATTTCATCTGTAATAGAATCTTCTCCACTACCTTTGCTGTTTTTTAGAGTTGCAATTACTTCTTCAATTTCTTCTATAGTTGGTGGTAAATTTTTTCAATAAAATAAATATTTTTTTATAAAATAAAAATTTTCATTAATATCTGAGAATTCTAAATTATGATTTGGCTCAGGACAGTTCAGAAGCTGATGGAAATATCTTGCTAGTATTTCGCAATTTTCACTATTGCTTAGTCCAATTCTGCCATATTCATCTTTGAAACAGACATTTGTTGTTTGGTATATAAAAATTATTACTTTTTGTTTTGTTTTTGTCAGTGAGTAGTTTGCAGAATGCTGAAGGTTGCAGTTGTTTTTATTACTTTGTTAATGTCATCAACTGCATCTTTTAGTCTGAAGGACCATTGATCAATGGAGATATACCAAATATTTCCTGCAAATTGAGAAATTTAAGACCCAAACATACAAATTAAAGATTTGGCCCTAAACCATTTTCTGATTATTTATAAATAGGATTAAACTAAATAGGACAAACTGTGAATGGTTGGGTTATGTGTTATATTTTTTGCTTTGAATGTCCCCAAGAAATATGTAAAGATTTATTTATTAAACCAAACTTTCATGTACCGTCAGGTGTAAGGTATAAAATTTATATAATCAATTTATAAAGTGATAAACTATTTTAGTCCATTCTTTTTTGCACTTATTGATCCTTTTCTCATCCTTCCTCGACAGTCCCTTTCTTTTAGACCCTTGGTTATGTTAAGTTCATCATAATTTTCACATAATTGCGATCATTCAAAGCATTAGCTTTAATTGTATTTATTGATTTAATACCCAATAAATGCTTAAGAAATTGATATTTAAATAAACATGCATAATAATTTTTGTTTCTTTTGTTTCCAGAACAAATTTCCATAAGAAGTTGAGAAGTAGATTAGGCGTATAGTAGTAGGATGGCGACCTATCCAAAGCCTACAACTGGCGACCAATAACAATTGGATCGTCACTACAACGTCTCCTCCACAGGATATTGGCCCAGAGACCGTCAAACAACGTACCTCTCCACCCCCTACAGCGTGAATTCACCAAACAAGATGGCAAGTTCAGCACTCAATCTCTACCACTACATCAAGAGTCGACTATTGGCTGGAAAATTCTACAACATAGTCAGCCTCGACGTCAGTAAGGCCTTCGACACGGTGCCCCACCACGCGATTTGCAAAGCCCTCGCCTCTCACGGGGTGGAGCACAAAATCATCGAATATATTGAGGGAACCCTTGCAAAGTTGGTGATTCCTAAACCGCTAGCATCAAATTTTCGAGGGATGTAAAACAAGGAGACCCGCTAAGCCCGATCCTATTCAACATCATCCAGGACGACTTAGTGGAGAAATTAAACACGACTTAGCCAGGAGCCACTTTATCGGATGGGTGCCGCGCCGCCTGCTTCGCGTTCGCTGACGACCTCGTCCTACTGGAGGACAAGGAGGTTGACATATGTTGGTTGGCAAACACCACTGACGGGCAGGCATTACACACCACTGAGAAAATTTTCAGCTACCTGGGAATGACACTTAATGCGAATAAATCGGTGGTGATCAGCGCAGCTTCCAGCTCGGGTAGATCTGTTATCCGCACTCGTCCAATTTTCAAACTGCAAAAAAACTAAATTTAAACCCTGGGCGAGAAACCTTCATTCAGATACCTGGGACATAATACCACCGGCCTCGGACAGCCATCCTTAAACCCTATAGTCTACAAACCTTGAAATATCTCCCCTAAAACCCGACCAAAAGCTCATATTTACCTGCAACTTCCTTATACCTAAACTCCATTACAGTTTACAAAATCCCTCCATAGCAGCAGATACTCTTTCCGAAGCAGACCGAATCATCCGCAAAACGAATAAGAAAACCCTGAAACTAAATGCACATACAGGAAACCAATTTATACATGTAAGAATAAGAGACGGAGGACTGGGCATGCAACAACTCTGGAGAGTAATTCCGGAAAAAAAAGGAGAGGAGACTCTAAACTACTTACCTATGGGGATTCCTACCGCGACGCTCTCTTCACCGACCCACCCTCCAACTGAGGGAGAAACTCCTAAGACTAAAACGAAGCATCCCCTATTCCTTATTCTGGCGTTCGGAAATGGAGACCTGCCCATTCAGCAAGGGCTTCCAAATCTGTGCCGAAGACTTGCGAGCAGACAGTGGATGCTTCAACCATCTCGCGGATGCACAGGGCACGACCACACTAGGGCTAATCAATTAAGGACATCCAACCGCCCCTGTGTTGGTATTCCCTCCAACCCGCCTGAATTGCGGTATTGTAGGGACGGTTGTCCCCATGTAGAATCCATATCATATATTCTCCAAGGCTGCCCTTACACTCAAAAACTAAGAATCAAACGCCAAGACGAGGTGGCACGCAAGATATGCAGCTTTGCGAGAAAAAAGTAGAAATTAAAAATGAAATAAAAACCTAAATTCTGGAGAAAATTAAAGAGAATCTGACTTTGCTCTGCCAGACTTTCCATTTGTTTCGTGCTCTGCAAATCTCCTTGTTACGTCCTTGTAGCTTCCAGAAGATATTGTATCAGAAAAACTTCAACATCTCTTTGAATGTGGATTCTAAAATGAAAATGTAATGGCCATTTTAAGCAAATATTCTGAAGATTTGAGAATTGGTCAAATTTTTCCTTTGTAGGATCAAAGTTGCAGAAGGTCAATATGAATCTAAGCTGACAGGAGAAATTCAAACAGGAGAAATATATTTGAAAAGCGAACTGCAAGAGTTTCCAGCAATCTGATTTGGTTTCAAGGTTGAGCAGGTTTTAGGTTATCTGAAGGATTTGATGAGTTTTGCTACATGAAAAGACAAGTCATAAAGTCTATGTCGAGAATATCTTTATCTAGAACTTTTACTTCCAAATCGGAGGTTTTTTAATAGGACTGCATATATTTTGAGGGATGAAAAAATCTTTTCACACAGTCTTTTATTAATTTAACGTTTATTTTTCTGGATTTCTGGATAAGATGATGTAAGGTTTTTGTCTAAGTCTTTGAAAATTTTAACTTCATTTAATTTCAGTAATTGGTTGGTTGCGACCGTTCATGTGGTAGTTCAATCTTACACTGAATTTAAAAATTATTGCCACACTTAATATGTAAAAAATATTATATAACTTGTTATTCTCAGTTATATAAGTTTTGTTTGAAGGGCTTAAATTATGTGCTATAATTATATTTTTACATATTAATTGTGGTTAAAACCTCAATTTTTCAATTCATTTAATTTCGTTATCATGCACAAATGGAAAGATTTATGGCCAAGAAGCAAGACATTAGTGGTCCAATGGAACTTTAATTTACAAAGAGTGTTCAAAAGGCTGATCATCAGATGCATCCTAATCGGATTGTCTATTATGCATTCAATTATTTTGTCACATAATCCCTGCATTGTGAAATGAGAATGATGAATTTTCTATATACAGATAAAAATCGTTCGTCTCTTGCATTTCCTATAGTTGCCATTAAAACAGCCAATGACCTTATCAGCAAAAAAACTTTTTGACCACATGTTGGAAAGGTGAGAGCCACGAAGATGTTTAAAAGAGTCTTTATTGATAAAATTTGGATGGTGCATCAAGACATCTCCTATCATGTTAGTCGCCATAAATAGTGATTTTCAATGAATGTTACGTGTACACCATCTATCTTTATGGCTGTCTTTCTCAGCATTAATTTTGTTCATTTCCCATCTTCTATAATAGTCATTTTAGCATACATTTTGTCAGGGAGTTTTTTTCATCTGATATTCTCTTCTTCTTTCGAATAGGCCTACTTTGGACCACACTTGTTCAACTGTTGGACTTTGACCTTTGCCCAGTATTGTCGCATCTTCTGCCGGTGTAACTCCTTTCTCTCTTCTGTCCAGGGGTTACCTTTCCTTCGAGGTTTTTCCTGATATCCACGGACTTTCTTCAGGGTGCGTCTCACAGACTGTCTGTTTTTGAGATCTGTTATTCCCAGTTCTTTAATATCCTTCTTGGTCTCTGTCAACCAAGTGGTACGAAGCTTCTTGTTTTGCCAGAAGGTGAACAGACGGTTGGTTAGTCGGTTTGGAGGCAATCTTGCAACGTGGCCATAGAAAGCTACCCTTCTTTTCCTTGCACAGTCAGAGAGCATCTCTGTGGGGGTCTTCAAGTCTCGCTGGAGAAAACAGAATTCTTCACCAACATCAGAGAAGCAAACAGAGAGATGTTACTAGAACAGGGAAACATCAAGAGGACTGAAAATTTAAGTATCTCGGCGAATGGATTGAACCCAACTTATCAGAAAGAGCATCATTATCCAAGAAAGTCAGCAAGTTAGAACTAGCCTATCAGCTGACTAAGAACACTTACAATAAGAAATGCCTGTCACGCAACCTGAAACTTAAGCACTACACATCAGTCTTACGACCAGAAGCTCTGTATGCCATGGAGTGTCTTTCCTTGAACCAAAGGGGTCTAATAGAGAAATTGGAAATCAGAGAGAGGAGAATCCTCAGAAAGATCCTAAATTTAACCTTGGAATGGGTGTTGGTCAAAGTTTCTAGGATGAGTCTGCTGGTATTGTTGTCTAGTGATAGTTCCTGGAGTACTTTGTTAAGCGTTTCTCTATCAATGGAATCGTAGGCCTTCCTAAAATCAACAAAGGTGACGACCACCTTGCGGTTTCTCATCTTGCAGTATGCAAGTACAGTTTTAAGATTGAGGATCTGTTCAACACAGGGTCGGGTCTTCCTGAAGCCCCCCTGGTATTCTCCCAGTTGACTATCCAACTGATTTTCTGCCCTTGTTTGTAACACCTTCAGAGAATCTTGTATGTTACCGGGACGAGAGAAATTCCACGGTAGTTGTTTAGATCAGTAAAATCTCCCTTTTTGTGAAGCGGATGGATCAGAGCAGATTTCCAGTCGGGTGGTAATTTCTATGTTTCCCAGATGTCCTGGATGATCTCGGTTAGCTTGCGCACGGCATTGTTTCCAGCACCTTTCCACAGTTTAGGAACGATAGAGTCCTCTCCAGCTGACTTATTATTCTTAAGAAATTGAATGATCTGGCCAACTTCTTCCAATGAAGGGGGAAGCGAGTCCGGGTTTGGTGTGGTTTGTTTATAGTCGAAGTCTTCACTGGGTGGGTCACAGTTGAGTAGATTTTTAAAGTACTGAGTCAAAAGGTGGCAGTTGTCCTTGTCGTTATAAGCCAGTTTGCATTGTGAGTCTCTGAAGTGAAGGCTTGGCGGATTTTTTGTGTGCCTGCTTAAAGGTTCCAAAGAAATCTCTGGAATTATTCTTAGCAAAGCTCTCTTCGATTTGGGTTAGTTGGTTTTGTCTGAAGGTTCGTTTGGTTCCTCGAATTATCTTGGCTGTAACCTTTCTTTGTTCCAAAAATTTATGCCAATTTTCCTTGATCTTTTTAGAATTCCACTTCACCCAGGCTATATGTCTTTGGGCTATTGCATTGTCACAGTCTTCAGTCCACCACGGATGCTTCCTTCTTCTAGCGAGAGGGGCGAGTTCATTGGCCGCCTTGACAAGAGTCTCCTTCAGTTAGGTCTGTGTTGTTCAGTCTCTGACTTAGTTCTTGACTGTTCTTGAGTCGCTCGACGTCAAATCTTACCATTTTGGAGGTTCTGTGTAATCTAGTGTTTCTAGGCTGGAGTCTTATTTTGATCTTTGAGAAGTAGTGGTCTGAGTCCAGATTGGCGCTTCTTAGTACCTTCACGTTTTGTATTTCCTTTTGAGATTTTCGAGAAATGGCCACATGATCTATCTGGAATTCACCCAGGTGGGTATTAGGTGAAATCCAAGTCTTCTGCTTCCTTGGCAAGTGTTTGAAGGATGTAGACTTCATGATCAACCCAAAAGTCCTACACAGATTCACCAATCGTTCTCCGTTGCGGTTGGTTCGCTTATGCGCCGGATAATTGCCCACTATGTTTCTGTATTTTCGCTCTCTTCCCAATTGAGCATTGAAGTCACCAAGCAGTATAACGGTGTGCCTCTGGACGTTTAGAGATAATATCTTCTAAGTCTTCCCAGAATTTATCAGTTCTGTCTGGATTGCGTCTGTTGTCCTGGTTGATTGGGGCATGTACATTGACTATACTGTAGCCCTTGTTTGCGCATTTGAGAGAGAGGATGGATACACGACTACTCGGGGAGGTAAAGTCGGTGACTGAATCCAGTATCCTCTGACTGCTTATAAATCCTGTACCTAAGTGTGGTACGTTCTTCATTACCCGCTGACCCACTTTTCCTTTGAGGATTCTGTAACATTGGGACTCGAAGGCATATTCGTTCGTAAATCTGGTTTCCTCTACTGCTGTCAGTATTATGTTGTGTCGTGTTAGTGAATCAGTCAAATGTTTCAGTTCACCCACTTTTAGTAGTGAGTTGGCATTAAATATTGCGAAGAAGCTTTGTCGTCTTGGTCTGAGTTTATTATTATTTTTTTTAATCTGATGTTCTCTATTATTATAAAGTTTGTCTTGTCTGTACGAGACTTTATGTGGTGGGGCCCTCTCACAGCTATGCCAGACATTGCTCTTAAGTTTTCACTTTCTTTGTTTTTCATGGTTATTTTCAGAGGAACTATAGAAATGCTTGAATAGGAGGTAGCCTTTGATTGTCCAATCGAGTATGCACCTGTGATTCTGGAATAGAAATTGCTAATTTGATTTATAACAATTCCTACGTTTTTATATGATATGTCTTTCTAGAAGTGATCTATCCACTGGCCTATGTAGTTATAAAGAGCTACTTCACTGTTTTTCTTTGAGAAAGAACTTATGGAGCGGTATTTGTAGAATTGGTGTGGCTTTGCCAGCATATCATATATCTCTTCAAACCATTTTTCATAGGACCTTTCAATCATTGGTATAAAACCAAACCAAGACTGCTTTGGGGAGCCCCATTTAAAAATGGGTCCTTGAAATGGACACGAGGAAAAACATAAACAGGAGGAAGAACACCACATGTTGCTGTTACTATTCCACAAAAAGTTACGAGTTCTCCGCGTTCAGCTGACACAATTTGTCCTTCTTGCCTCTGTGACTTTTCAGCCCAAAGGGCTTTTTTAGTCGTTGGTAAGACCGTGTTAATACCTGTTTCGTCTAAATTTAATATACGGTTAGGTGTGAATTTATAACATTACACGCTCAAAAATATCAAACAATTCAGCCACTGTAAGACCGCAGTGGCAAATTCGCAGTCAAATGCGAAACTTCTTGCGGCGCTTGTGTTTTCAGGTCTCCCTAGGTTGAGCACCTGATTTCTTTTTCTAAATCCTGCTGCCCTATCTTTCCCGGCGCTTATATTTTTTGATCATCATTTTCTGATGGCAACAACAGAACATATAATTTAAACATATTTTATATTATTTAAGAACAAATTATTGTGCAAATTGTATTGGGGCACTTTGATATGAGTACGGGGCACAATGAAATGTATCATTGTGCCCCGTACTTTGTTGTATCTAAGTGCCCCAAACATTTTTTTTTTCAAAATGCAAATTATACTGATGAAAGTAATTTATTTATTTAAAAAAATGCACTAAATCCTTAAAACTTGATGCCCTAACTTACCTTTGGTATATATTGATCTTAACAAGATGGCAAAGAAGATCTTGGAAACAGCTTTACATTTAAAGTATTTTTTTAGTTGGCCGCACTCGAAACACGTTAGGACTTGTAAAATGCCATCGACTGATTGGCTGTCTGCGCGATCGCTATGGATGCGTTCAAAGATTTATAGGATCGTTTTAGAGATGTCACTTGAAAACATTCAATAGATTATTACTAAATAATGCTTGTGTATCTATGTGCCCCTTGTATCATTGTACCCCACCTCCTCCTAAGTTGTTTCGAAAAACCATTTGATTGTTGAATATCTAGGTTTATATCCGCGTGTTAATAACCAAATTTCAGTTGTGCAATTGATGTCCAAAATAGTTATATAGGAATGTATGGTTAACTGGTGACAATAGGACAATGAAACTAACTGTTTAAATTTGTTATTAGCTACTAGTTTCGGCGATTTAATGGAAAAATATCGCCATCATCAGACTACAAAATACATAAGAAACAGCAATAAAGTGGGTCAAACAAAAAAAAAAAATCTTTTGGTTGACTTGTTGAAACCCATACTTGTAGAGGAACCAGATAAAATTGAAGTTGTGCAATTGATGTCCAAAATAGTTGCTTATATACCGTCTCAGTGAGAATTTGTTTAAAAATAACAGGACCGGCATACAATAATAAAAATTGAAATTCTGTTGATTTAAGTTTATGAAAATCTGATAATGACCGAGTACTTTCGACACGAAAACATTGATACTTTCGACATTGAAATCGACATTGAACCGTACCTCTTGGAAGAGTTTTATGTTCAAGCAAAACATATCTAAATAAATATATAGTTATTTTTTGTATTTTTTATTTTGTAGAAATTTTTGTATATTTTATACACAAGCACTGTTGCTTCGTGTATTGCCCTTTTTTTATTTTGGGATTTTTGACAAATTTAAATTAGTTTTTCCTGTAAAAGGTGACTTAAATATTGAAATAAATGGTTTTCATTTGATTTGATTTACTTCTTTAAAATCCTGAAGGTACTTTAATTTTTAATAATAAATTAGACAATTGTATTTTACTGTTACTACTTTTTACTACTATCACCATCTATCCAACAATCTAACAATTTCTTCATCACTCCTAAATAAATGCATGGAATCCATAACAAAGTGATTAACTAAATCAATTTTATGATCAATGCGAACGATACTACAACGATGTTGTTTATTGCATTGATTTCTAAAAGATTCATCAGTTCTCGCTTCATACTTAGCTATTAGTGGATAAATAGTCCTTTTTTATCTCTCACAGGCATAGTATCCTCCATGATTTTTCATACATTTCACAAATGATCGTGCAGGTCTATCGCATACAAATGCCTTAATAGAAACATTGAAGAGCCGATTGTTTACGGTAAGGGGCCATCCATAAATTACGTCACACGAATTTCATGATTTTTTTTCAAAGATAACTGTAGTAACAGTGGAGCGAATTTACCTTCGAAGTCATCTTTTCCTACGGTTACATATCCGGCTGAGGTCTTTTTAACCAAAACAGGTGGTGGTAAAAACCCCTCTCGTAATAGTCGCCAAAGGCTAGATCGTCGTACACCGCAACATGGGAAAAGCTCGCATTTTACTATTTGTAAAAAATATTGTGATTCACGTACGTGATTTGCGTACCAAGTTATATCATTTTTCAATATCATAGCCTGTTCAATATCTAGTCTAGTATCTGTTGGCACAATATATTCGGTAACCACAGGAAAATTATCAATAACCAATTGGCTCCAAATATTAGCCAGCACCATACCTGCACTCTTAAAGTTCCGTTTCTCTAGCTCCAAGTCAGTATTTCGATTACTGGAATCTAGATATTAACCGAAATTGTCATGTTTTAATATAACACCAGTAATTTCGCGACTAAGAGGCTCCATTCGTCGTTCCACTTTGTTGAAAGCACTTCTTCCTTGAGCATTTGTGGCAATTTAAATAGCATCCAAGTCAAATTCTTTAAAATGTTGTACAGCCGAAACTATAACTCGCTCGTATCGTGGATTTTCGCCGGGACCACCATCGCAAGTAAAAATAAATACAGGTTTTACACAACCTTCTCGACCTCTCATAAAGTTTTCGAAAGCAAGTAATTCATTCATTCAGGTTTCGGGAGTGCATACAGGCTTGGCTCGAATAGGGATAATAGAGAAAGTAAAGGCCCGATTATGTTAAAATTAGAAAGTTGGGAGGTAAAAAAGGACATAATGAGAAACAAACGCAAGCTTAGAGGTACAAACGTATTCATTCAAGATGATTTCACCCCTAAGGAACAAGGAATCCAGAAAGAACTGTTAAGGAAGGCAAAGGTACTCAAGGAAAGGGGCCACTAGATTAAAGTAGGATACCAAAGAATGGAAATAGATGGGAATTGGGTACCATGGGACAAGGTAGCAAAAAACGAATAAACGACCAAAGAAAGAGGGGACAGTTACACAACGACGGAACGGAAAAGGAAAATGTAAAGCTAATGTTTTGGAATGTAGCAGGGCTCAGGAAGAAATTGGATAAGGTGGACGGGTCTTTTATAGAATTCTTGAGGAAATTCGAAACAGTTGGGTTAGTGGAGACCTGGGTTCAAGAGAAGGAATGGGAAGCCTGTAAAGAGAGACTCCCCAAGGAGTACAATTGGAGGATACAACCGGCACGGAGAGAGAGTGACTACGGAAGGGCAAAGGGGGGAATAATAACAGGGGTCAGAAGAGGCATCAAGGAATCGGAGAGAATTCTAGAAGAGGTGGAGGGTCTAGTTTTTAGGGAGGTAGAACTGGAGGGGGAGTGGTGGCAGATAGCAACCGTTTATAATAATAAGGGACTGGAAAAAATTAAAGAGGGCATAAAGAGGAATTTAGAAGATATGGTAACGACAAACTTGCTACTAGGAGGTGATTGGAATGTTAGGATAGGAGAAGAGCAGGTCAATACGGTGGATAAGACGGGTGATGTGATAAGAAGGAATTCTAAAGACAAAATTAAAAATGCAGAGGGAAATGTTTGGTTGGCGTGGGTGTTAAAAAACCAATGGGATATTTTGAATGGGTGTATTGAGGGCGACTGGGAGGGAGAATTTACGTTTGTGGGTGCAATGGGTACCTCAGTTATTGACCTAAAAATTACAAATGATGCGGCGAGACGGCAAATAAAACTGATGGAAATCGGAATAAGAAGTGAGTCGGATCATATGCCGGTAGTGGTGTCCTTGAAGCAGCAAAGGGAGAAAGATGTTAAGGAGGAGAAATGGGTGGCCAGATGGGATAAAGAGGCGACAGAAGAATACAGAAGGAAATTAGAAGAGGTGGAGTGGAACGCCATAGAGGATATAGACATGATGGCAAAGAAAATGGAATCTGCACTTGTGAAAAAGAAAATCAAAGAAGCGTTTCCATGCCGAGCATGGTACGACGGGGAAGTGCGGAACGCAAAGCAAAGGTTTCGAGAAGCTATGAGAGAATGGAGAAAGGGAGAAGGGCTCAAAGTGCACGTGCTGGAAGCGAAAACAGAATTGCAAAAAATGGAGAAGAAGAAAAAGGAGCTTTGGGAGGAGAAGGAGAAGCAGCCGGTACGAGAAATCAAGACGGAAGCTGAGCTGTGGAAATACGTGAGAGAGAATAGGAAAAGGAAGGAAAGATTACCCAAGAGCATTGCGATGGAAGAATGGCAAAACCACTTTATGAGGATGCTAGGAGGGGTGGAGATGCGGCCAGAAAGAGATGATAGTTCAGGAGATCGACAGAGATAGCAGGAAGAGCTCGCCGAGGATATCACCGTGACAGAGGTGGAGGATGTTATTGATTCCGTAAAGCCAAGAAAAGCGGGAGGTTTGGATGGGCTCGGAAATGAAGCGTGGAAAGAAGCACCTGGAATCTGTAAGGAGAAGTTTACGGAGGAATTGAGAAGGATAGGGAGAGGAGAGAAAAGGATACCAGTCAGCTGGAAAGTGGGGATAATTCAACCGGTGTTTAAGGGTGGAAAGAGGGACGCGCTAGAAAATTATAGAGGTATAATTTTGATGAACTCCTCATACAAAATATTTGCTAAAATCCTGGATTGTCACTTGAGGAAGAAAATCAATGAAAGGAAGCTTTTGCCGGAAATACAAGCGGGGTTCAGAGAAGGAAGGAGCACGGTGGAACACCTGGTGACCTTGAGAGTCATCATAGACCAAGGAATAAGAAAGGGATGCCTGTTTGCTCTTTTCATTGATTTGAAATCCGCATATGCCTCGGTGAACAGAAGGAGATTTGACGGGTGTTTGGGCAAGCTAGGTATCTCGGAGAGTGTAAGAAGGAACATCAGGAATTTGTACGAGGAAACGGTCTGTAAGGTAGTAGCGAATGAATGGGAATCGGACTATTTTGAGGTGAGGAAGGGCCTGAGACAAGGCTGCCCTTTGAGTCCCTCGCTTTTCAGTCTGTATGTGGCGGATATGTAAAAGGTTCTACAGGCCGGGCAAGCTGGAGGAGTGGTGATTGGGAAAAAGAAGGTGTGGAGCTTGGCATATGCGGATGACATGGTGGTATTTGCAAAGTCGGCTAGTGAGATGAAGGACGTGATTGAAAGGCTCGGCAGGTATTTCGAAAAGAGGGATTTAAGGGTGAATGTTGGTAAAACAAAATGGATTCGGTTGAAAAGGGGTGGGCGATGTAAGAAAGAAAGGTTTGAATGGCAGGGTACTGAAATAGAGGAAGTTAGTAAATTTAAGTATTTGGGGTAGGTCTTTGGGACTGGATACAGTAATAAAGAACACATACAGTATGTTACAAAGAAGGCATGGGTGGCGGCGGATCGTATCTGGGAGGTTTGGAAAAGGAACTTTGATGGAAGCTTTAGAGCAGCAGTGACCATATGGAAGGCATGTGTGCGAAGCGTGTTACTGTATGGATGCGAGGACTGGGGAACGAAAGAGGAAGACAAGATCGAAAGGGTGCAGCTAAAGTTTTATAAGAAAGTGTTGAAACTTGATAGGTCGACGCCTGGTCACATTGTGCTTCAGGAAGTGAGTGCTTGTAAGGTGGCGGTAATAGCTGCGGAAAGAGTGATAAAGTTCGAGTATAGGGTGGATGGGTTAGGAGATGAAAGGATAATAAAGGAAATCTTTCGAGTAGTGAATAAAGAGGGGTTAAGTGGTAGAAGAGAGAGCGGTTGGGGGTTGAATAAAAGGAAACTGTATGAGAGAGGCGGGTTATCATCCGAGGGGTTGGAAACGGAAAAAAGTGCGGGTGCTCAGTGGAAACGGATGCTAAAAGAGAGGTTATTAGAAGTGGACTTCCAAGAGCGCCAATCGAAAATAGAGGCTAGTAAATATCACCAAGGCTACAGTCAGATACAAGTGCACGGCCGTGTTCCTGGTTATTTGAGGACAAGTAAAGGGTCGGACGACCAGTCAGTGTTGGCGAGATTTAGGTGTGGCAATGAAGAGCGTTTTGAGCAATGAAGGAGACATTGGATGAAGGAGGAAAGTAGAAGGTGTTTGGTGTGTGGGTTGAAGGAAGATATGTGGAGTCATTGGTTGGAAGAATGCACGATGGCGGAGTGGAATGACCAGGAGAGAAGGCAAGGAAAGGATTGGAGGGAGTGTATGGACGAGAGCGGGAAGGGACTGTCGTTTTTACACAGAGTGAAAACATGAAAAGGGCGGATGCGACGGGGTAGTTTTTTGAGTGTTGCGGTTTAGTTTTTTTTTTTTTTTTGTGAGCTTATGTCCGATGTACAGGTGTTGAAGTATAGGTTTATAGGGTGGTAAAATTTCTTTTTTCTTTTTAATGGGGTTTTAGTTTCACAACTTTTTTATTATTTTTTATTGTTTTATTTTGTATGTATATTTTGTATGGAAATTATTTTAATTATGCCAATAAAGGTTATTATTATTAATTCCAAAAAAAAAAGTAATTCAGAAAGTCTATGTATGTCTGTGGCATGATGTCTCTGCATTAGAGGAAGAATGCTTTCCACTACGAATCGTTACGTATGTAGGCCCAGAGTGTGTAACAGCTTCAGGTTTCCCTTCACCATCTTTCTTTACTACAATAGCGGCATAAACGGAGGCAATAAGTTTATGTTTTTCAGCGACCACGAAATCATGATCCGGTAATTTTACACGATAGTCAAGGTGCATTAATATTGGTGCTTGAGCATTTGCTGCTGTAAAACACGTGCTTTTTCATCAATCGATAAAAAGAGAACTTGATCAGGACCCAAAATTGAAGCTAAAGATTCAAGATTTCTTATCGTAGCAGTACAGAATTCGCCATCTTTATGCTTCAAATGTAGCGTAGAGTCTGGTTTGCATAGTTTAACAGGAACAGTTACGACTTGCCTGTTTACTTCCTCGGTATTGAATCGTCTGGGAAGAAGTCGCAAGTATAATCCTGACCGACTGATAGTATATCCTTGTTTACATAGTTCGGCTTGTAAGTCGTCCTTGTAAGTCGGCTTGTAAGATGTTTTGCAGCTCCTTATAATTTCAGTGCGACGTCGATCATCAACTGCGCCACCAAAAACTGCAATCGTCTTTATGACTTCAAGTAAACCGGATTGGTTTTCTTCTACTTTAGGCCGATCAACAGTATCTCGAAGTTTTAGAGCTGCTGCTATTTCGGAATTATTTTCACATATTTCTAGAATTTTTTGTTTTTTAGAATCACGACTTTTTTTCTGTCGTTCCGCTGCGCTAATCTTTCTCTTCAATATGTTTTTTTCCTGTTGAATATCTTTCCTTAATGTTATTTTTTTATTACTTCATCTGTAGCTATACCAGCATCGCGTGCTAACAGAGAGCTATGGAGCTCAGATTCTAGTACTACTATTTTATTCCTAGAAGCGCTTTGACTAGGCTTTGGTTTAGGTATTATTTGAAGTAACTGGCGTTCACTTGATGGTATGATAATATCTTTATTGTCTTCTGGTATGCCCTGTTCAGTATTTTCCTACAATTAAAAATAAACATGTAAAATGTCGAATATGGGCATTTCACACAATATTTTTACAAAATCACCCAATAAAATACAATATAGGAATGCATTGAAATCGATCCTGTACCCCCGGCTATTAGCGATTGCATTTTAAAACAAAATTTATTCGATACGGCGTCTATAGGACTATGTCCTCCTAGGGTATATTATTATAAATTTTTTCGAACTTACTTTTACGTCCTCGGGCTCTAGTTGTATTGGTGGTTTTGACGACGAAGGAATTTTTGAAAAAAAATCATAAGTGCCGCCTTCTTTTTCGTCAACTTTATTTGTAATTTTTTTATTTTAGATTCCAATTCACCTTCAAGATTGTCACTACTTTTCAAACTTCTCCATAAGATGTTAACTTCTTCCTGTATATTTTGTTTATTTTTATCAGCTTTATATAGTTTACGGTAAAGAATACCTAAATCACTTTTATTATTCATTTTAAACTTGCTTGATAAGTGGTTTAGGATGTGAACGTGCGGGTAAAATGTCTAAATAAATTATTTTATTTTACTGATTTTTATATAAAATTATATTTCTCCTTGAAATATCACATGTCTTATGCGCTCAGTACGAAACATTTAAATCACAGTGGCGCGGCGCGGCGCGTGTAGCGGCATTTGTCAAAGGGCTCACAGGCGGCCGACGCATCACACTGTAGTACAGCGCACTTGAACTCGCCAACAAAACAATTTAGGCAAATCATACGAGCATACAGACAGAATTAAAAATATTTAAAAGTTTTTCGTTTTTTTTTAAGTTAGTTAAACTTTCGCGTTTTAATACTTAAGATTTTGAAATGTGACGTCACGAAACACTTCGTTGACCCCCTCCCTACCCCTTAACGTGTGACGTAATTAATGGAGGACCCCTAATTCCTGTATTTTGCAACTCATTTATTTCATTAATAAATTTCTCGAAATATCGTTCAACATTGACTGGCTTGGAATTACCACAAATAAATAGCAATTGTGAATGGTTTATAAAGATTGGAGCTATTAAACACCTGACAAAGAATGGGCCAAAATTGTTTTCTACTCGATTTAAATAATGGTAAACCATCACTATTAATGAGCAATTCGATTTTATTTATTTCATGTAATTTATCATTTTAACAGTTTTTTAAATTTGTTTGGATTCCAAAATATACAAATTCGGCGTTATAAGAAAAATTTTCTATAATTGTACTTGATTGAAGTTGTGCCTAAAAAAGTCGTAGCAGTTTTTGGTGTCTGGATAAAATCGATTTCTTAAAATATCTAAAAGTAGTTCTAATCGAGCGTGGGGAATCGGAGGATATATCAGTGCCCATTGCCGAATTTCTTCAATTGCATCTAAATTGTCAATAACATGATTTTATTCGCTCCCGGTCTGCGAGTCTGAGCTATTTGTTAAATTTCGAGATTGGTTGTTATCATTAGTTTCGATACTGCTACTTCTGCTAATGTGTTGTTCCAATTCTAACGCATCATGTTGTACTTCATTTTCTTGCCCACGACCGAAATTTGAACCAGTAGCACGTTCAATATTATTTGTAGGTAATATAAACCTACATTACACTCATTACAACATATCCCGCCGTCATTAACACAAGACATTACAGGTTCAACATTACGTTCACGTTCTTGTACACAAGATAATTCACCTCGCGCGTTATTTAGGAATCTTTGGACTCTTAAACGAGCAAGTTCACGCTTCCGATAACTTTTATTGTTAATAAGAAACATGTTTAGATAAAAACACAGCTTAAAAGTACCCAAATCTTAAAAAATACGAAATGTTTGATGCACACTATATAGTATTTGAAAGAATAATTAGTAACTGAAGCTATATCTTAGTCAAGTATGGAAATAGTCTTTTGGAAGGAGTAAGTGTGTGGACGCATGCGCTTAAAGAAACTCAAAGTTTCTGGAATTCCAAAGATATATTTAAGTTAGGCTATGCCACAGACTTTCCTAATAACAAACGAATATCGCTTGTCTAACTTCGATAAAACTTTGGTTATCCATATAAGGTTCGAATGAGGCTTGGCACAGTTCGGTAACAGTTCGGAAGGCCTCATTAGGTGGGAGTTAGGACTTTTAAAGATTTGCCGAAGTTAGGCTTTCCTAATTAGGACGGCACAAGATTCGAATGAGGCTTGCCACAGTTCGGCAACAGTTCGGAAGGTCCCATTAGGCCCGAATAGATCTTTCGGCATGCCTCACTTTCCTAGTCGGGTTGTGCCCTCGCTCAACGCCAACTCGCGAATGAGTATTGTTTGTCTAGTTTTGTCTTTTTTTTCTTTCTCAAGTGGCTCCACTGAAACCGAAGGACAGAGGGACCACCTGCCCACCCTTCGAGTATTCCCCCAACGGGCACCAGATGAGCTTTATTCAATAAAAGTACAACAGTATTTACATAAAATTACAAGATGCTTTTCAATAGCATTTACAATAACAACTAAAATAAAACAATACAAAAAGCGAAAAAAAAAACCCAACCGCCCTTGTTCCGACCCAGGCAACTCCTTAGTCCGCATGACTGTAGTCGCGAATCGGCTTAAGGCCGTCCTCACACCCCGCCCCACCTCGCCAGCGAGGCCACGCGCCACAGCTGCCACGCCAGGGCATGTCGCTCCCTCTCCCAATGCGGACACGCCACGAGAGTGTGCTCCGCGTCGTCACGCAAGCTCTCTCCAGAGGATGTGCACCTGTCGTCTGGGGCTATCCCAATTCTGTGGAGATACGCTCCTAAGGACCCGTGTCCGGTAAGAAGCTGGGTGAGGAAGTATGAACCCACCTCGTCCAACCCTCGCCGCATCCACCGAATTAAATCCACGCGCCGTTTCCGCCCCGTGACCACCTTTCCTGCCAGCAGGCAAGTAGTTGCTCCCGAGCAACTGTCCTTGCCTCCCCGCGGTTCCCACCAGCTGTTCTTGCGTCCCTCACCGACTCGCGCTCCATAACAAAGAGGTCCGTGGGAGGATTGCGCGATATGACCTCCACAGTTACTGCTAACAGTGCGGTAAGCCCGGGCGATCCTAATGGCCACCGGGCGCAGTGCACGTCGCAAACGCTCCCTGTTACGGGCGTGTCTAGTCTTGTCTGTGTAGTCTTGTCACGGATGCCTTGATACGGATATGAATTTGAGTTTAGATCAATTTTCATATCTCGTAATGAAACATTATCAAAATCAGCTTTTAATTAGGCCTTCATCAGCCTTTAATCAGCTTTTAATCTTGTAATCAGCTTTATTTGGTTAATCAGGTTTATCAGCTATTAATTAGCTCTTAATCAGGTTTGTCAGCTTTTGATCAGCTTTTAATCAGGTTTAACCAGGGTTTTCATTGGGTTAGGTTAGTTGGGCTAGGTAAGCTTTAAGTTTGACTTATGTTACGGAACGTTAATGAAAATAAAGCGCGCTTCATTCCTAACCGTTCATGCAGTTTTAATATCAAACTGTTTCATAATATATTTATTTTTAGTAGCGATTGATAGAAGTGTTCTAATAGTATCATACCTCGCTGTTGGTGAAAAGGTTTCTTCATAATCAATCCCTCTTATTTGGCTGTAACCTTTGGCACATAAACGAGCTTTGTATCGGACTTCATGGCTGTCTGATGAGCTCTTCATACGAAACAACCATTTCGTTTCTAATACTTTTCTCTTTTCTGGGAGCGTTGTAACCTCCCACGTGCTGTTTAGTTTGAGAGCTTCCAGTTTTTCTTCAACTGCAGCTTTCCAATCATTCTTCTCTTGACAATTCATGGCTTCTTCATAAGTGTTCGGAACTGCTTCAGTCAGACACAATTCTTCATCGAAGTTCAGCTCATACTGTTGCAGGAATGATGGAGGATATACGCGTTGCCTTAAATTATATCCTTGATCTTCAGCAACATTTTGTCTATCAGTATACAGTGCTGTATCACTTTCCTCTTTCTTGGTTTGGCCTTTTCAGCTTCTAACAGATTTTTCGCTTCAATTTCAGGTAGATCTTCAGGAGCTTGCATTGAGAATGAGACATCAATAGGAACTGTGTGACTTATTTCAGTGAATGAGTTCTCTGCATTGAATATTGCATTTCTAGAAACTTTAACCATTTATTTTATTTATTTATTTATTTACTTTGCCACATTAAATACATATTGAGGATGTGATATTTACAATAGACAATAGTTACATATTACAATAGACATGTTAATACATTAATACAATTAATACAATAAAAACAATAAACACTACAAAAATGCAACTACTACAAATTACATTAGACACTAAATTATCAACGTTATGATAGCAAAATGATACAAATGATTAAATTCAGATATTGAATTATATGCTCCTTGAGCAAGGATACATTTTACATCTCAACCCGCTGAGTATTAGGGTGTAGTATACAGTCTGTAGTTTGTCGAGTTGCCATTGTATCCTATTGGGATAAATTTTTCAGTTTTCTTATACAATTTTCGACGTAGACTATCTAGAACATGTAGAAACGCTTCCGATCCAAAAACTTTGTTTGGAGTGTTGGTTCCTTTCCGGTCCATTTTCTTATGGAGTGGAATCTTTCACTTGGCTTGTAGGAGTTCTGTTTAATACATATACTGCAGTGTTTATTGCCTTTGCCCATAGACACTTAAGTCTTTTGGGGTACAGCATTGCACGTGCACTTTCAACAATAGTGCGATTGTCTCGTTCACTCCTTCCATTTTGTTGTGGTGTGTAAACTCCTGTTGTTTCTAGCACAATTCCTAAGCTCTTAAACAGCTCTCTTACATTATTATTAATATACTCAGTTCCATTATCTATACGCAACCTTTGTACTTTGTACTTCGTTTCGCAAGTTTTTGTGAAGTTTTGAAAACACTCGTAGACGTCACTTTTTTGTTTTAAAAACTTTACCTCTCTGTATCCCGTACTATCGTCCAGATCCTCCAAAACAATTTTATTCAAAGCATTAACGTTAATATGACCAAGTCTTTTATGCCATTTTTTAAGCGATGCACTAGTCAAATTGGCTTCAATGTGCTCCATTGCTTGTTACACGAATCGGCATTCTATACAAATTGTTATTTTCTGTTAACCCTATGGCATAGCATACATTCATTTCCTTTGTAGACTTCTGCTTTTCTGTTGTCCTTTGTTATTTTCAAGCCTCCTTTGGTTAAGATACCTCCAGGTACATGATATATATTGTGCATTTCACCATCATACCATTGACCATCATCCATTTTTGAATAAATACATTTCCAAGCCCTTCCACGGAGTGATGTTCATGGTTCCCTAGTTTTAGATTTACATCACTAATGTCTTTGTACGCTACAAAGCCTTCTCTACTACTGTACTACTGTATTTGGTGAGTGGCACCACTGTCCATTAACCAATTTGCTTCTACATTTGCAGCTAAAGCTTGAACATCAATGTTAACTTTAATGTTGAATACATTACCATCTCTTTTAAAGTTGTCTGAATTTTCAATTCTCCTGTTTATGCTTCTTTTGGGAGCTCGACATTCCCTTGACATGTGTCGCTTTTTATTACAGTTGTAGCACTTTCATTCAATCTTAAATGTCTGCTTCCTTTGAACATTTGAGCTTGTAGCCATCAATGCAGTTTCTATTACAGCAATACTGTTAAGATTAGCCTCTTCATCAATGAGTCTAGCAGTTATGTTTGGCAGTGCTTGCTTACTTTCTTCTAGTGACAACCATGCTTGTCGAAATGGCCAATATTTTGAGGACAGTGTACTTAAAACTTTCGTTATCACTGCAGTATCACTGATTGAGTCTCCAGATTCTTTGATCTGTCTTGCAAGTGACTCAACTTTAGATGTGTTGCGCCATTGAGTCCATTTTGTCCATTTTCTACTAGTAAAAGCGTTCATGCACAAGCATCCTATTCGTCTCGGTTTTTTGTATATAAACCGAGTTTAGTTTGTCCAAAATATTCTTGGAAGTTTCTCAATTTTCAATTAACGATATCTGCGACAGTTCCAGAGCTGAAGTTAGGATACACATTGCCACTGCATCTTGTATGTTCCATTTTTCAATGTCTGCAGTATTAATCGTATCTGGAGTGGGCGTTGGTGTCTATCCTGTAGCAATGCTTTAGACACCTTTTGCTCTCAGTGCACACTTTATTTGAAACTTCCATTGGTGGAAATTTTGACGGTTAAATTTAACGATGATTTTGATCGTCGACGTCTGGAGTCGGTACTTGGGCGCATATTTGCTTTCTAGCGAAGATGGTGTCCGCGAGAGAGTGCTTGTTCTTCAGGAATAGGTTTTGGGCCTTCTTTTTGTCTTAAACTATCCAGGTTTTCTTTGAAGGAGGCCTTCGCGGCGCTGGAGGACGTGGTTTCTTAGCTCGCTCCGGACTCGTTGAGAACAGGTCGTCAATTCAATGGTCTAGGGAGAACTGGATGGCAGACCTGCTGCCAGTCATGGCGACTTTTGTGAATGGTACGACTCTGGAGTGGCCAGCGATCCGTGCCTTCAAAAGAGACTGGAACAGGCTACCGTTGGCTGGGTCATCTTCCGGGCTAAGCTGGGTTGTCGGTCGTCTGCGGTCGTTGGATTCGGGTCTTCATCGTACTGTTTAGCTGGATGGGGCGGTGGTAGCGCCCTCGGAGATGGCGTGGCGCTTGCTTCTCGTCGTCTCTTGGATGTGTCATGGGCTGGTATCGGTTCCGTGTGGGACTTGTGCGTTTCCATCGCTTTGATGGTGACTTCTGGGTTTCTGCTGTTGGAGAAGAAATACTACCTCTTGGTGTTCCTTGAAGAGGAGTGGCGTAGCTGGAGCCACTGGGGCCTCGTGGACGGGCGCGTTGGCTGATCCGGGTTGGCCAGACACTGGAGGGTGAGAGTTGGGTCGGTCCATCGCGGAGTCGTGAGCTATCGTTCAGCTTGTGGTAGAGCAGTTGGCGGTTTGGGGTTTAGCAGCCGGAGGCGTAAGGGATTTTAACGAACAGCCGAAAAGGTTTTTGGCCTCGGTTCTTACTTCTCTCCGCGCGACTTAAGGTATCTCGGGTATAATTAAGACTCTGAAATAGCGAATCTTGTTCTAGGAGAGACCAGTCAACTTGATCATTTCTCCGTAGAATTTCCCGCCTCTTTTACAACGGATTTGGCATTTTGGCCTCGATTTTGGCAATCTTGGCCATAGTAATCGGTTCAGAGTCTGGAAGTCAGACCTCTAGTTCGTTCTGGTACTCCACAGGGTGCGTCCGGGTCTCGTGCTGGCGCATGAGTTTGAAGCTATAGAAATTATGAAAACAGCTAAGATACTTAGATCTCTCGTGGCCACAGTGTTTCACGTGAAGCGCTAGACTTGATTTTATAGGGAATTCCTTCCCGCAACGGGTGCATTTGTGATTCAGAGTAATGCTAGATTTGAGAGCCAGCTGACCGGGTATAAACATGGCCTCTTGACTTGAGCAGAGTTTGGCCGTCCTCACATTGGGGCAGGATTCCTCCCGGGGTTGGACGAACTGGAGGTTGTTCTCGTCCGTTCAACGATCTTATTCCTGCCAGTTAGAATGTGTGTTTTGTCACCAGTGGGTTCAAATTTTTTGGTCTCGGACCTGGCAAGCCAGTAGTAAAGATTTGAGACGCTCTTGAAAGCGACCCGAGAAGAAAGGTAATTTTCCTGAGCTGAAAAAAAGCCTCCCCCGAGAGGACAGATCTCTCCTCACGGAGAAATCGGAACACATGCGGAAGGCCAAATCATAATACTAGCAAAAATTTAGAGCTGATAAAAAAGCATCTGAATCGTGGACGGATTACTCCTTTCGGAGAAATGCCGACCACGTGCAGGAAGTCAATTCCACCACACTCTGGTACGCACAAAAGATATACCAGTAAGTTTTAAGACGCAGAAAAGCCCGCCCCATGCAGTCACGTCTCTTCTTGCAGAGAGACCCTTCTACCTAGTGAAGACTTCGGCCGACCGGGCCCGTGCCAGGGACATAGCACTCGTCAGCTGCTCTTCAACCTTACACGAGCACTGGCCAGCCGGTGAGACCAGCCAAAAGGATAGGTGCATGAACATTAATACAAAAAGGAAAATACAGCCATATTTGCCATAGAGAACAGGTTTAAAACATTGCGTTACGGCTAAAATAAAGATTTCCAGTAGTTCTTTGGCTGGTACATAGAAATAAGAGTTTTTGAAAAAATTATATTCGAGCGCGCTCAGAACGAATCCACGGGCACTGTAGGTTCATTGGGGTCTCCTCACGTATGTTGATTTCGACCGCCGTTTATGGGCGGTGGTGGCGATGGTACGGTCCTCGGCTTTCTTCTGCTACCATGGAGGACCATATGGTTTGCATGAAGGAGCGATGGAAGAAACTTCCTCATTTTAGGCAGCAGTAGACGCAGCTGGCTTTCAGGCTTCTTGTGATTTTAAGGGCCTCTTGGGTTGGTCGGTTGCTACGTGGCCAAATTCTTCGAGCGCCGAGGATGACCGGGAGGAGATAAATATCTTCTTAATGAGACCACATCTCGTGGCCACAGTGTTTCACGTGAAGCGCTAGACTTGATTTTATAAGGAATTCCTTCCCGCAACGGGTGCATGGGTGATTCCCAGTAATGCTAGATTTGAGGGCCGGCTGAGGACCAGGTATAAACATGGCTCTTGGGTTGGTCGGTTGTTCCTTGGCCAAATTCTTCGAGCGCCGAGGATGACCGGGAGGAAGATGAATATCTTCTTAATGGGGGTTTTCGTAGCCGCTTCGCATGACAGGATTCGTCGAGCGTCCTGGACCCGGACCAGCAGACCTGCAGGTCGCAGATTATGATGGTGTTGGCGCAGGTGGCCATGTCCGCAGGTGGCTATGTCCGCCTTGTAGAACCTGCCGTCCTTGTGGCGCACGTGGGGCTCGTCCTCTACAGCCCATCCTCTGCGCCGTGCGTGTCTTGCTATCTTATGGACCTCGTTGTGGCGCCGGATTCTCTCGCTGTGGGTGACTGGGCATCCCTGGAGCACATGCGAGATGGTCTCGACGCGGTTGAAGCAGCGGTCTACAAAGTCTCACCTCGGCGGAATTTGACACTGAGCCAATCGTTGGGAGGTTGTTGGTTCGGAGTTAGACAGCTGTGATGAAGTCGCGGCCCGATCAGCCAGTTGGGGGAGAGTTGATCCAGGATCTACTTGCTTGGTCCTCAATTGTTTGTTCCAGGCCTTTGTGAATGGGACTCACGGAAATGTCGTGCCTGTTCTGTTGTTCGGCGGCTACGGGATCTGCAGGTATTGTCTCGGTGATTTTCTCTAGCCTCTTCACCAGAATGCTCAGGATCGCTGTGCGGAGACAAATGATACCAAGGCCTCCATCTTGAGTCTTCGCGTAAAGTAGCGCGTCGTTGCTGTGGGTGTTGGGGTGGAGAATCTTTTTGGCGGCTCGTCTGATCACCTTGTTCGCTTTCTTCAGTGACTCACCGGTAATTTTTTGGGTTTTGTAAACCATGGAGGAGTTTGGGAACCATGAAATTTCGCAGGATGATAGACTTTTCGTACGGCTTTAGGGGCGACTTGAGCAGGTTCTGGGTCCATCTGCTTAGGTTGAAAGTCGATGGCTTCAGGACACCGGAGACGGAAAATTGGTGTCCCAGATACCTGAAGGATTCTAAGTCGCTTTTAATGGGGATCCATGACTTGCCGATTCTGATGCATGGATGGGATTGGGCGACACTTTTCTTCCGGTAGACTGAGACGGTAACCGACTTGGTTTTCTGCGGACAGATCTCCATTCCGCGTCTCTAGAAGAAGTTGGTGGCGGTTTCCAGAGCGACTGGGATGTCGGCGTCCTTGTCTTCCAACAATACGATGTCGTCGGCAAATCCCATCGCAGCGCATCTGAAGTCGGAGGTGATGCCAGGCTGGGAGTCCTCTAGACGCTGGAGAAGTTCATGGATAACCAGGTTGAATAGGAGCGGGCTGAGTGGGTCTCTTTGCTTGACGCCTGGTTGAAGTGGATTGGCCTGGTAGTATTTGGGCCAATACTAATTGAAATTGTCGACTTCCTCAGCGATGAGATGATGAACTCTACCATTTCCGACTCGATTCCGTGACGATGGACGGCCCTCTTGATCGAGACGTGGGAAACCGAGATTTATCATGGTTCCGTCCACCTGGAAGAAGCCTCTCTGACTGTAGTTTAAAGAAGTAGCGGTAGCTAGCCTCTTTGCAATTATCCTGTGTACTAACCGTTGGACAGCGAAAGCCACGGTAATCGGCCTCCAATTGGATGGGTCGGTGGGGTTTCCATCTTTATAATTCAGGATGGTCTGATTCCTATTGAACCTTGTGGGTGTTACTTTTGTATACAAGATGGTAAATAGGATACACAGCGTAGATGATTGGCTGCGTTTCACCTGTTCGACAGTCGTTCCATCTGGCTCGGGGGCCAAGGTTCTCCAGGATTTACAGGAGTCGATTATTTCCTGTTCGGTCACAGCTTTCATAGTTTCGGTGGTTGTTGTTAACGGGTCGTACGTTTCGGTGTCCGGTGGCGATGGCGATTCTAGCAAACCTCGGTAGAAGCGGTCTGTTTCGTCTAGGTCTGGAGTTGGCACTTCGGCACATGCTTTTCAGCGAAGGTGGTGTCCGCGAGCGACTACTTGTTCTTCTGGAACAGATCTTGGGCCTTCTTCTAGTCCTCAACTCTCTGTGCTTTCTTTGAAGACGTATGTGCCTTCATAAGAGACTGGAACAGGCTACCGTTGTCTGGGTCGTCTTCCTTCCGGGCTGGGCTGGGTTGTCGGTCGTCTGCGGTCGTTGGATTCTGGTCTTAAACGTACTGTTTTGCTTCTTGGGGCGATGGCAGTGCCTTCAGAGATGGCGTGCCGCTTACGGTCTCAAGGCGAGAACGGGTGGTTTTTCCTCGTGGGGACGGTGCCTCGGTTTCTCGTCGTCTCTTGGATGTGTCGGGGGCCGGTGTCGGTAAGTTCCGTGTTTGGCGGTGGCTGCTGGCTTTCTGCCGTGGGAGAACAAATCCTACCTCTTGGTGTTCCTCGAGGAGGAGTGCGTAGTTGGAGCTGCCTGTAACTGAGGCACCATGGGCGGGCGCGTTGGCTGGTCCGGGTTGGCCAGGCGCTGGAGGATGAGGGCTGGTTCAGTCCATTGTGGAGTCCTGAGTTATCGTCAAACTTATGATTGGAACAGCTGGCGGTTTGGGGTTTGGAAGCCGAAGACGTATCTGATTTTAAAGAACGGCCGAAAAGGCTTGTGGTCTCGGTTCTTACCGTTTGCCTACATACTTAGCTCCATGTGTTTGCATCACGACAATTTCGAAGAAATTGCCATGGATGTACGGAACTAGATCGGAACTGATACGGAACTAGTAGAAGCAGGGTCGGCGAAAGCACACTTCCTTGAGGAACACCTGTTTTTATAGGTAATTTAGGTGAGATGCTAGATTAAGGTTCGAAGATATCGTTACGTATTGGGTTCTGTCTTTTAAGAACGACTGTAGCCAGTTTCCCGTTATGCCATACCTATAGATCTTGTTAATTAATTGAGCATGATCTAAACCAGTGTTTCCCAAAGTGTGGTACGCGTACCCCAACGGGAACGCGAATGGTTTGCAAGGAGTACGAAATCATGTTACAAAACTTTCATTTTTTGTGTGTGCCAAAGTGGATATAAGAAGAGAAATAACAATATTTAAATTACATTAAAAATAGTGCAAGTTCGAACCAAGGAATGTACGACGAGGAATGCGGGGAGTATTTAAGACAAGTTTCATTATTAGAAAGAAGAACAAATTATTTATACAAGACAAAAATATAGTTTATGGACGGGACATCTAAAAGTGGCTCAACTAAATGGGCAAAATTCAAAAAACGTAGAAATACAATTGAGGATAAAAATTTAAGAACAAAATTTAGACGTTGTACTCATACAAGAACCTTACTGTTTTCAAGAAACAATCAAAGGTTATGACATTAAAATTAGCGTAATTCAGGGGAAAATGCTAAATTGTAAGACGGCAATAGTTGTACAAAACCCTGATCTAGTGGTGCTCAAACACATAGAATTGTGTTGGTCAAACAGTGTTTGCGCAACTATAACCTTAGTTTTACCTTTAGTTTTACCTTTACGTTTTTACCTTTAGTTTTTGGTCTTCTCAATTTTTTTTTTAAAAAGTTTATGCTCAAGATTTCTTTCATTTTTAGATAAATATCAAATATTAAGCCACCAACAACACGGTTTCATTAAAGTAAGAAACATAGATACTGCATGTTTCAATTTCATTAAGGGAATAACTAAACATCTCGAAGCCCGTAAAATCCCATTTGGAATGTCTTTGGACCTGCCCAAAGCATATGACCTGGTAAATCACAACAAATTGTTTGATAAATTATCCAAATATGGTATAAGTGGAACCTCTGTGGATTGGGTTAGATCATTTTTAGGTGACAGAAAACAAACAAACAGGATAGTCACTCCACATGGCTACGTAAACGCAACCGCAAGGTTAATAAACGTGGGTATCTCACAGGGAAGCACAATAGGTCCATTGGTATTCTCGTTGTTTATTAAACCTAACCTTCCTAATACATCCATTTCCACGCAGCACTTAATGGTGAACTACGCGGATGATACGTCACTCCTATTTACCAACCAGACTGTTGATGATATCGCACGTAATGCAAATACGGCAATGTTATCAATGGTTTCTTGGTCTTTAAGGAATAAATTAATAATAAACGAAAATAAAACGAACCTAATTATTTTCAAAACAAAAAGATACAACCTCGTTGTACCCACAAAATATTGAAATTGGTAACGATTTGATTGAACTGAACCAATCAGTTAGACTGCTGGAACTTCACATCGACGAAACCCTGGACTGGACTACACATATTAGTCAGCTGACCAAAAAATTAAATACAGCATGAGGTCCAATTTTTCAATGAGGTCCCTTAACCGATATGTCAACAAAGAAACTTTAAGGATAGTTTATTTTGCCAACTCCCATTTACATTTGAGGTTTGCTACAATATTTTGGGGAAATGGACTACACATCAAAAATATATTTAGAATTCATAAGCAAGCCCTACGTATTCTAAATAAACTGCAGAGAATCGTGTTAGAAGGCAGTTTAAAAAAGCCAGCTAATTAACCACTGTGGGCACCTATGTTTACGAGTGTATTGCCTTTATTGTCCTACATAGAGACTTATTCACATGTTTCAATAAATCAATTACAAGAGATACACGATACAATAAAGAACTCTACCTGGTACCAAATCACAAATTAACAATGACTGAAAGAACTCCACCATATAATATCCGTAAAATTTTCAATAAACTCCCGAAAGCAATTAAATCAATAGAAAATGTGAAACAACTCAAGAAAAAAGTCTACAGTTTAGTTAATAAGATAGAACTATAAACCCTGGAAGAATATTTCGATAAAGCTAAATAAACTTAATTATTTCTCATATCTGTAATTTTTTTATTTTTTTATTTCTTTTGTTTTCCTTTTATTTGACATAATTCATTTAGAATATCTCTGTATAGTCTTAAATAATGAAATAAAGCAATTTGAATTTGAATTTTAACCGGTGAAACAGCTATCACTTTAAGTCAGTGTACTCCCAATACGGTCTAGAAATATAACCATACCTGGAGTACCTAGACAAGGTGGTAGCTTGGGAACTTCCGTAGCTTCCGAACAACGGCGACCCGTCTCAAGCCACCAACTGGAGGCCCATCACCATTGGATCCGCATTACAACGTCTTCTCCACAGAATTATAGGAAAACGTCTGGCGAAAAACGTCCCACTACATCCTCTGCAGCGAGGTTTCACCGACGTCGATTGAACTTTCTCAAACACCTTACATCCCTACATTAAGGAACGACGCCTGGCAGGAAAGGCATTCAACATCGTTAGTCTCGATGTCAGCAAAGCGTTCGACACCGTACCCCATCAAGCCATAATAGCATCACTAGGATCCCACGGTGTCGACCGTGAGCTGATCTACTATATACAAAGCACTCTATGCGGTGCTTACACTTACATTGCTGTAGGGAGAGATACCACCAGCAACATTGAATTCAGCCGTGGCGTCAAACAGGGAGAGTTTGTTCTCCGCTGACTCCACACGCCGGTCGTCAGTTTTCGCAGCGAAGTTTACGGAGTTTGTCCCGAGGACGATTCCTAATGTCTGCATAGTTTTTAATATGGATGAATAGCCTTCATTAAAGACGCCGGAAAATATATATGCTGCTATTCTGATAGTTTGTTCGCCACAATGAAGGTGTTTGGGGACCAGTTTCCACACACAAGAGTTAAAACATTCATTGTCCTTTTGCGTGTTTCCACCTGTGCATCTTTGCAGTAAATTATCACTTGAAAGAGCTTCATATGCGGGTCGAATTGCTTCTTGAACCGATTTTTGAAGGGCAGGTTCATGGTGGAAATCGGCGAGTTCATTCTTGGCTTCTGCAACACGCCACTTACACCAACTGTTTTCACCTGGTGGGCAGTTTTCATGTTTCGGCTCCTCATCCGTGGAACATTTGTGATCGAACGTTCCCCACATAGTTTTTTTCATCTCTTCGGCCGAATCAGGGTGTCGTCTAATGGCAAGTCCATAGTACAAAGTCAAATCTTTTATTAATTTGTCTGTCAATTTTCCTGCGCCTTTACCTCCAATTCCTTTATGTTGTTTCTTGGCTGCGCGCAATCTTGTGCCCATTCGTTTCTGGACGTGACTTATACATTCCTTTTTCTGAACAATAAGGTCGTCGTAAGGGTCACAGTTGAGGAGAGCTTGGAAAGTTTTTGTGTCACCGTCGCCGATATATGTAGCATATTTCACGCCGTGCTATTCTGATCGACAAAACATTTCCTTCACACAATCTACCTCCATCTTACCAGCACTTCCAGCGTGATTTATGCTGCAATGTTCTTCATGAGTTTCATACCACATATCATACTCATTAGTGTCTTTTTTGCTGGCCCAGTTACTACAGCTTTGGCAGAACGACGATTTCACAACAAAATCGAACACTTTGTGCGTATATTTTCCGATCAGCGTTGCAATTCCAAATAACGACGAAAAGCCCCGTTTTTTCCACGAACCGTCGCCCGACACGCTCAAATGTGTTTCTTCATTTCCCGCCTCCACGTTCTTCTGTCTTCCATCAGCAATTGCTTTACGTTGTATAACTTCGAATGCACTCTTTGATGCCTCGAGCAGATTAGTAAGAAATGCATAGTACGTTCTATTTGCAAAGCCTGAAGACAAAGACAAAGAAAAAGTATTGATCGACCGTAATCCGAGTCCCAGAATCCGCATGACAAACATCAAACGACGATTTATTTCGTATGCATCATTTACTAAAGGGCTCGAAGATACACGTTGTGGTTTTTTGCACTCACACTTGATAACTAAATGAAAACCAAGTCCACGGACACTCGCACGAGAAAACGTTACATCACTGTTACAGTTTTTACATTTTAAACACTGAGATAAAAAGTTGAAAAGAGTCAGAAAATTTATAATCACGTTATTATGGCTACTGTCAATTTCGACGTCGTCGTAATTCGTCGTTTTCGCTGAAGTACTAGTATACTCAGTTTCCGCTTCTATTTTATCGGGATCATAATGCGGGACTTTCCTCTTTCGAGGCCGATTTGGCCGTTCAATTCCCAGTGATTTTCGCGTGCTTGGCATTTTTGGAACACTGCTTACTTGCCAGACGTTCGAAGCAAAACTGAAATACGTTACGGCAAATAGAAGTGTATACAACGCTCATCCGACCGAGGGTACGCATGTATACGAGCACACAATAGAGAGGAACGTACACAAATTCGTTGAGATAGTCACAAACTTACTACCTGTACTAGATACACCGCTTAGGTAGTCAAAAATGCCCGTCCCTCGGAGCCGCTCCGAGCGCGCATTTATACCTGGTTTTCGGCCGACGCACTCTCTCGCCTATTACACTATAACTCGTAAAATAAATTAGATACGGAAATATCCTTTTGACTACATATTTTCAAGACCCCAAGAAAGAAAAAGAAGCAAAAAAAGGCCTCCCCTTAAGTCCGATTCTATTTAATATAGTTCCCGATAACCTTGTTGAAAAGCTCAATGAATCCCAACCAGGTGGCTCCCTCTCTTCCAACTGCTCCCTTGCTTGCATGGCTTACGCCGACGGTCTTATTATTCCGGAGGACGAAGAACGCGAAGTGCCGAAAGCCCTCGGCACAACCAACTCTTTCTTTCAAAAACAGGGGATCTCTCTAAACCCCAGTAAATCGGTATCCATTAGTGCTGCCTACAGTCAAGGGAAGTCAATATTACGCACAAGGCCGATCTTCCAAATCGGCCGTACTAAGATCAGAACCATAGACGAAACGGGTTTCTTCCGGTACCTGGGGCATAACACCATCCATTCCAGTGTAGGACAACCATCCCTGGCCAACATCTTCTCCTGGACCCAACGACTTGACAAATCCCACCAAAAACTCCACCTACTTCGCTCCTTCCTATTATAAAACTTTTACATAGCCTACAAGTGCCCTCCATCACCGGGTCTACGCTGTCTGAAGCCGACCACATCATCCGTAAATCGGCCCGTCGCTACATACACGGAAACATACACACGGGCAACCAATTCATGTATGCCCGCATCCGTGACGGCGGTCTAGGCCTTCTCGAGTTACGGAAAAAAATCCCGAGATGATGGAAAGGCGATTGCTGGACCTGTCCCACAACAACAACAAATATACTGAGGCTCTGTTCATGGAAGGACCAACATCACGGCTTGGCGAGCAGCTCATCCGCCTTAAATGTCGCCTTAACACTAACGCATACTGGCGACATGAAATTATTAACCGGCCATTCAGCAAAGGCCACGGGGCCGTCGAGGGCGGGCAGTTCTACGCAGAGATGGTCGCCGCTACTTGCTTTTTCAATGACCAGATACGGCACCGGCGCGAGAGTAATCTGTACAAAGAGTACCTCGAAGCAGCACGAAAGCGGGTGAGCGGGGCGTCACACACATTCTTTACAATGAAGAAGACGATCCCTCGTTTTCGCTCCAAGTACCACCACTATGAGTACCTGCAGAACATCTTGCAGCGCCCCGGCGCCCGAATGTCACAAATGATTGTGGAGTTTCGTTTGGTCAGTCTCTTCCTGCACCTAGAAGCAAGCGTAGGGCCGTCCAGCTTGAAGTCCTGCATCGAGGAAGAAGAAGGCACCTGTGGTCCCAATCATAAACCCAAAGAGGCGGTTGAGTAGTTCTCCCGAGGGTCAGAGGCCGGCGAAAATTCCTGCTGCTGCCCAGCACACAGGAGAACATGCACGCTCGGGTGCTAGCAACAGGGTTCCCCTACTTAAATCAATCGTTCTCCTTTCCAGGATGGGAGAACAGCCCACCCAGCAGGCCCCACTGGTTCGTGTCTCAGGAACACTTCCTACCGAATCAAGGGGTTCAGCAACCTATGGGTGCGGCTCCCTTCCGAAGGGACACGGAGGTGCCCTGCCCGATTAACCCTAATCATGAAGCCTGCAGCCCACAAGTCCCAATTACAATGAACTCATTTATTTGCTGTGACGGCGTGCTGCGAGGATACCTCAAAGACCTTTTGGCCGCCGACAAAGGCCTGAAAAATGTTCCACTTCTTGGTGGACTTATTGAGGCGGCAACTACTCTCCCCAACGAGGGGTCGCTGCCCAGTCAGCTCAAGCCGATTATTAACCGAGGACACCGTCGTTGTTCAAAATCCAGTAGAGCGTGGCAGCACGTTGAAGTTGAAGTGATTAAAATCCTTTAAAAAGACGCAAGACTTGTTCTCTCTAAGAAACCAAAAAAACTCCTAAATCGCTCGGTCAACCAGCGCCGTAGTTGAATAGCCAATAGGACTTTGGATCAATAGAGCGGGCAAATCTCGTTACCTAGCTCTAAATCCAGGAATTTAACGTCATATACCTGTAGCCTTCAGCCACACTGTCAGATGATTTTTCCTCTTTGGATCCGCCCGTTTGGACGGACTTATCCGTTTGATGGTGGGTCTCGCTTGGCTTACTGGCTTGGTGGTAGTAACGGTGTTATTGACCATCTTGCCTTTGCCTTGTGGCGACAGTCTGGGAGTGGGTCTCTCTCGACTGGTGCCCTCACTCGGATCGTGGAGCACATGCTCCATCTGATCCGCAAATTCTGTGGCGGTTACGTGCCGCACAGACGGATTGAATTTTTGTTTGAATTTTGATTTTGTCTTCATTCAAATCCCACGAGTAGCAAGGGAACTAAAGGTCCGCCACATCAGAGCCCCGCTTGCTGTGGTAAATACCCTCTGAGGTCGCCAGGTATCGGCAGCCCCTCCGGGACCAAACGGACAAGTCCGTCCAAACGGGCGGACCCAAAGAGGAAAAATCTTCTGACGTTGTGGCTGTTAGCGTTCTATGCCGTATCTATAAAACAAATCACATGTCACTAAGTATTCCGCTGCTCGGAACCTACCGCGACGAGCCTGTGTTACGCTGTTGCTCTGCTTGTCTAACGCCGGAAATCTGACGAGTAGCCCGACGGGCTTTAGAATTGCGTTTTTCGCTAGTCTCTGTATAATCAGAATTAAATCATTTACGTTTGGCTGATGTATCTTTCTTTTCTTGACTACGACTTGTAAGGTTATCAAAACGTAAACTGTCCGCGGGGTCTTCTAGATTAACATGTATAAATGTTAAACTTTCAATTTTCTGAGTATCATTTATAAATTTATTACTTTCAATTTCGTGAAAATGTGTCTTTTGATACCTTTTGTTTCTTTTCTTATTCGCTTCCTTGTTTAATTTTTGATTTTTAGTTTGTATATTTTGGAACAAATTTGCGGGTGGCCGGGCAGATACTTTTCTTGCAGTACTAGTAGACGGAAAAAGCTCCAATACACTACGAGATAGCATGTCGAATAAATGACGTCGCATGTCTTCAGCAATGTAATTAACATAGGATGGATTTACTCTCAATGCTAATGCTGTGGCAAAACAAATGTCAAATAACCCACAATCAAAGTTATTAGGTTGGCGTTGAACGCTGAGCTGAGGTATTGCATTTTGGTGTTATCCAAATTTGGAAATAATGCGTTTACGTAAACTTGTTGCGAAGTACATAGATAATCAAATAAACTATCGTAAACGCGTAATATTATATTTATGTAGTAAATGCAAATCCAGTGTCCTACAGACCCAACCTCTCTGCCATATATAATCTGAAAATGAGGTGCGTCTTGTGCCACTGGCTCTTTCAGCTCCGGGTAATGAAAAAGAGATACCTCGCTCGGCCGAAACGGTGTGTATTGAGCTTCCAAATTATGAAAGGCGAGCACAACGTCATCCTCTATATGAGTATTGTTATTCAAAATATAGGATAACATTTTATGTCGACAAAAATTACTGAAAGTCAAATGGCTAAAAAATTCCATAACCAATACTCCACATAACCAACCGTCGAGTTTGACGTTCAACAAAACTAAAAATTTGTTGTTTAAATGAAGCGGTTGTCTCGATTTGTTACATTTTATAAGTTAGTCGACTACTAACTTGACTAACAAAAATTAGCACTTTAAAGCTTAATATTTCACAGACGGGTTGATTAAATCTTGTTCATAATTTTTGTTTATTGAGAAACTATTCTTCCAACGTTTCTTTTTCTGGTTTCTCAATGTAGGATTTAGGGTTGTCAATCTCAACAGTTTATGGCTATGTCTTTTGAAAATTTTAACTTCATTTAATTACATTGTCATGCACAAATGGAAAGATATGAGGTCCGATGCTATTATAGAAAAAACAATAAATTTATTGCTTGCAAAGTGTGAAATGTACCCATAATATAAGCTATTACAAAATACTGCAACTGGAAAGATATACGTCTACAATAGTTTTTCATTAAATTTCGCTCTATTTCAATTTTATCTTTTCAAATGGTTATTTGAATGAGAGGATGTTAATTTAATTAATATCAATTTGCAGCATTAAAAGGCCGTCATAACGTTGGGGTTGTTATAGACCGCGCACTTATGGTCCCAGATCTGGCCCGTTTCGCCACCACCTCGTCCGAATATCACAGATAATAACTGTGGCATCCTTGTGAACTGCGAGGCCTTTTTGACTGAAGATGCGGCTCCTCTACAGTCTACTTGGTCCGGCAAAGCTTGGCGATCTCATTATGGCGCCCTATGCGTTCCCAGTGAGTAACCAGACACGCCTGCAACACGTGGAGATGGACTCCACCTTATTACAGCCGCCGCTGCCTAACCTCAAATCTGGGGGGTTCGATGGAATTCCGACTTTCGGTAGATTGGCGGTTCGTAAATGAACCGCCCACACAAAATCCTTACCAGTCCACTCCGCTGGCTGTTGGCTTGCGCAGCTAACGCCTATTACAGGAGTTGTCCGAAACAGTCTCGAGCCCATTGCTGAAATTGGAGTTAATGATCTCGTTTCTTCAATAGATGTCAGATCTGATGTCCCCAGAAAGTCGGAACCGATCGCGTAGTTTCAGGAACTCAGGAGTTATACTGAAACCAGCGGCAACCTGGTAATCAAGAACAGCTACAGAATAGAGTCGCCTCAAGAAGGAATGTGGTATGTCTCTTCTCAATTCGCAGTCCATTCGCAGAGAGTATTCGAATCGGATTACCCGAGGGCATATGTCGACGCTACGACCGCCTCGCGCGTCTCTGCACGCAGGGCTCGAGAACATCGTGACAGCCGTCGCGCTAGCCAAACGGCGCACGCGTTCCGCTTCACCGAGTAAGTAAGGAAACAATGAAAGTAGGTGGTATTTCACCGGCGGCCGCAAAGCCTCCCACTTATGCTACATCTCTCATATCTCCTCACAGTGCCAGACTAGAGTCAAGCTCAACTTCAAGAAAGAAGGGTCTTCTTTCCCAGCAAATTTTCCCAATCCCGTTACCTTGGCAGTGGTTTCGCTAGATAGTCGATAGGGACAGTTGGAATCTCATTAATCGATTCATGCGCATCACTAATTAGATGACGAGGCATTTGGCTATTCAAATTATTATTTATTCCAAAAGTTACATACATTTTTTAAATAATATAGTGCGTATGCAATAATAAATATAAAAACATTTTCCGCAGTTAACTGGCGGATGCTGATAAAAGTAAAAAGGGACAAAACAGGACATGTTAAAAATGCACAGTGCACAAAGTCAGTGCAATGACACAAAACGGCACAAGCACATACAGAATATAAAAATAAACAATACATGCAAATGAACGGGACATATCACAACACAAACGATGTGCACAGGCGGCGGGGTAAGGGATCCGATGTGGGTGCAGGATGAAATTCTGGGTCCCGCGGTGGACAGCCTGGTGGTATGGCTCCCTCGATGATATGGAAAAAAGAAATAAACAAACAACCGGATTAGTCCCCTGAAACGTGTCCCGATTACCAACCCCAACACGTGGGAGATGGACTCCACCTTGCTACAACCGCCCCGACATGACCTCAACTCTGGAGGATTCGAGGGGATCCCGACCGTCAGGAGATTTGCGTCTAGAAGCGTGATCGAGAACAAGCGTTTCAAGAAAGAGTACGGTATCTCACGCCGCAACTCGCAGATTCCAAGTCCGCCATCCCTGACACGCGCATACAAAAACTGGTCGGGAGTGTGTAGGTGCATATGTAATATGCCCTTGACCGTTCGCTTAATCAAGCGATCGGCCTCCCTGAAGACCGATCGTACCACTACTAGTGAGACCGTAACGAAGCTTGTGCAGAACGAACTCCCTTATGATGGAAAGTCTCTGGTTCGGCTTAAGAGGGGCTCGGACTATGTTACCCAGCCAGGATGACAAGTTCGCAAGAGACGGGCGCATAATACTGCACGCGCTGTAATGGTGGCTGAGATACTTGAAGCTGTTGATAGAAAAGGCGCCGCTGTCAAACATTTATAAACATTCTATAAACATTTCCAATTGATAACATATTGATATATTAAGAGTCCAAGTGGATGCACTCCGAACGAGTTGACAGTAACACTCCGAACTAGATCACAGCGCACTACCGGGTTCGCGGGAGAAGATCTCTAGATGTGGGTGATGATGGTCCGCCCGAGCTGGGAAGTAGGACCAGATGGCTTCGTCAGGGGTCTCCGTCCGTCATCGTGCTGGCGGCCCCATGCGGCTCTCATAAAGAAGCGGTGGATGGAACTGCCCCATTTAAGGCAGGTATTGACGCAGCTGGAACGCAGTCCAAGCGGGATGTGAAGCGCTTCCTGGGTCGGCTGGTTGCATCGGGGCCATATGCCTGGAGCTCCGAGGATGATTGGAAGTAAGACGAACGAAAATCTTGCCTGGCCAGCGTAGTGCGGCAGCCTTTCTGAAGTGGGGATTGTCGTAAACGAGGCGCTTCGCGTGCCACGACTCCTGAAGGGTCCGAGTTCCAGACCAGCAAATCTGGACGTCCCAGATGAGGACCGTGTTGGCGTTGGTAATCGTCATGTCGGGCTTGTAGAGCCTCCCGTCCTTATGCCGAACGTGAGGCTCATCCTACATGGCCCATCCTCGGCGACTTGCGTGCCGGGCGATCTTGGAGTGGATCTCGTTGTGCCGTTTGATCCGGGCGCTGTGGGTGACAGGGCAGCCTTGGAGAACGTGAGATACAGTTTCCACACTTTGGCAGCCGCCTCGGCATCGTCGCAACTCAGCAGGATTTGACATGGAACCTATCGTCGGCAAGTTGTTGGTGCGGAGTTGGACGGCTCGTACGTAGTCTCGGCCCGACCAGCCGCTGGACGGAGAGTCGATCCAAGACCTGCTGCTACGGTCTTCCACCGTTCGTTCAAGACCTGCGTGTATTGGGCTGATGGAGATGTCATGTCGGGTCTGCTGGTCCGCCGTCACCGTGGGTACCAGTCGCCGCAGTCTCTGAAGGTTGGTCCGGAAGCCCTCGTCCGTCCCAAGACTGGAGAGCGGGTCGTCCGGAGAAGAGGAAATGCTTCGTTCGAGCCTCTTCACAAGGAATCCAGGGATTGATCTTAGGAGGCACATGATCCCAAGTCCTCCATCCCTGGTCTTGGCGTGGAGCAGCGAGTCGTTGGTGTGGATGTTCAGATGTTACTTCTTCTTCGCTGCCCTCTAGATCATCTTGTCCGCCTGGTTCAGGACATCTCCGGTTGTTCTCGGTGTCTGGAGGCCATGCAACAGCTTCGGGACCAGGTACATCTTTAGGATGTTAAATTTCTGGGCAGGTTTTAAAGGCGACTTCAAAATATTTTCAAGCCATTTGGATAGATTTAAAAGAGATGGCTTTAGGACGCCGGAAGAGGAAAATTTGTGTCCCAGATATCTGAAGGAATCGGAACCGCTCATCATTGGTATCCATGCGTTCCGTATGCGGAAACAGGGCTTAGTGCGGGCAACACTCTTCTTCTAGAAGGCGGACACGCTAATAGACCTCGTCTTGCCAGGATGCTCATCCCTCTTTTCTTAAAGAAGGTGTTGGCAGTGACGAGTGCAAGAGGCATAGCAGCGTCGTCGCCATATTTCAGTTTATTTATATTTCAATACCATATTTCGGTTTCTAGTTGTTTTAGCCAAAGTGCTTCCTGTACTGATGCTGCTAGAACCATATATTCAGCTGCTGTTGATGATAATGCTACAGTCAGCTGTCGTTACATAACTTATCCCAGTTATTACTGCACCATTTTTGACAAAAACATAACCTGTGCATGAACATCTTTCATCAATTTCGGCAGCCCAATCTGCACCAGAATATCCAGTTAGTTTTGATTTTTCTTCTAAGTTGAACTCTAGCCTTGCACTCATTGTTCCTTGCAAGTATCGGAAAATTCTCTTGAATGTCCAATGAACCTTTCCAAAATTGTTATTAATACGACTTACATTGTTATTATTATTGTGTTGGCCTAGTTCCTTGAGCTAAATATATCAAACTTCCTACAGCTTCCTGGTATGGAATGTTTTTCATCTCATCAATATTGTCTTAGGAGACATATCTTTTGTCAAATTTTGATTCATGTCTGTTCGAATTACTACTGACTTACAGTCAATAATTTTAAATTTTATTAGTATTCCTTTGACATATTTTTCTTGATTTATGTAAATTTTGCCACCTTCAATATCTTGAGTAATTTGAATACCAACACAACTCGTTGTTTTCCCTAAATCTTTTATACTAAATTGATTCATCCACTCTCTGGCAAGATTCATTCTTAAACTAGTCTTGTTTGAGACATCTCCAACAAAGGTCTTCTCGCTGGGATGGTGTCAGCGAGCAAAGAGCGGTTCTTTGCGTATAAATCTTGTGCCTTTTTATAGGCAGCTATTTGTAGGCCCTCTTGGAATTGGGAACTTTGCCGCGTGGCGCCCTGGTGTTCTGGGCCTCGTTGTTATTGCCACTGGGTTGTGATCAGCGAGAGGTGTTTGGCTTAAGACGTCTGGTTACCCTGAGTAAGACGTCTGAGTGGCTAGTTGACTCCAAAATGAGCTGAGCTGAGAATTTTTTTGCCGCTCAGTTTACTGCCGCGTTGCAAAAATCCCGCGAGGTATCGCCGGAGTTCACTGTCACAGCGGCCAAATGCGGACTCTGATACAGGGATAGGAGCGGTATTGGCTTGGTAGTCAGAATCAAACGAGCCGGGAACCCCTACTACTGCCTCCTTTGCTACTTCCCCTGGCATTTTCATGGCTGTGGCAGGAGGTCGTCAACAGTGGGAGATAGGGAATTCGGGACATTTCCGACTCTCTTTGCCAGGCCCCTGGTGATATACGTGGGCGAACGGACGTAGATGGTGGTGACGTTGTCGTTAAGGGCTCAGGTGTGTGCAGGAAGAATGGTCAGGTCCATTCGAGGCAGAAAAACTGTTTTGCCTTTGAAACGATCAACGGCGATGGTCGTCTGCAGCATGCTTTGTGTTACACTGACAATGGTCAGACGGGTGCCATTGGTCAAACCGTCTCTTAAACAAAGATTTCTCAGGAGCATGATCGGCGTTCCTGTTTTGAGTACCAATTTATGTACCGACAGCCCGCTGACGTTGAGCGAATTAAGGTATTCTAATGGATACTGCTGGCGTTCATCGTCGTCGTCGGTCACTACGCTGTCCATGCTCAGTGTGACCGTTTTTTGGCCGGGCATCGTTTTCAGGACTTTTTCATTAATGAACTGGTAAGCATCGTTTTTCGGACAAAAGACCATCCTATTGGAAAGATCAGCAGGAGAAAGCAACGCAACGTTGCGGTATGTCGCCTCCACTAAATCGTTGACGATACACCTAACACGTATATCGACAAAACCAGCAGTAAGAGACGACCACCGTTCTGTGCCCAGCTGAACTAACCAATCGGCGAAGTCGTCCTCCCCGGGCTCTGTTCGCATATTCCTGAACAGGTTTACGGTTTCAAAATTGTCCCAGCATTGCGCTCTAGGGGAAAAAAATTCTAAGGACCTCGTACGCGATTCAGCAACCGGTATAAGTTGCTTCACGTCGCCACCCAACATGACACACGTTCCACCGAATGGACGTGGAATGTTTTTCACGTCTCGCATTAGTCCGTCAACTATGTCGAGCATGAAGCAACTGGCCATTGTAATTTCGTTCCAAACAATAAGTTGCGTCTCTGTCAGTTCGGCGGCTTCGGGGGACTGTAATGACGGATGAGGGCGAATCGTCATTTTGGAGGTCGAGTTCCTCGATTCCGAGTGGAGGTCGAGCGGCAATTCGAACTTACTGTGGCAAGTCTGGCCACCACGTAGAAGCAAGGCGGCAATCCCAGTAAGTGGCACGGCGATTGTTTTGATACTCGCGATTGCCAAAGTGTCAAAAATGGTGTAGTATAGAAACGTTTTTCCGATGCCCCGCTCTCTTACAAATAGTAGAGTCTCCTATTTGTCGTCGGGTCCTGTACTGCTTTCAGTATATCGTCGTAGTGTCTGCTGTCGGTCGTTCGGTAGTCGTATGTTGTCCTCTATTGTATCAATTGTCGGTAGTTGTTCATCTACGTCGTCCGCGTCATTCACGTCGTCGTTGTCCACCTCGTTTGCTAATAGTTCGACTACTGCCGGGAGACCGCTGTTGTCAGGAGAGACAAATAGCATCCTGAGAAATAGCGTCACCTTTCGAAGCACCCTGTTTTCAGCCTGGTCGACCGTGACTCCACCCCGCTGAAGGTTAGTCATGATTCATGGGACCTTTAAGAAGGTCCCATAGATGCAAAGGATTATTCACATTACAAAATGCAATCAAGTAACAGAATAACTTTCGCATCTGTCCGGGCATGTCTACTTCAGCGACGTGTTGTAAACATCGCTCCCACTCGATGTCCGTTGCGGCCAACTGGAGTATATCTGCGGCCTCCTTAAAGGTCGCACATACTTTTTTTTGTCGCAGAGCTTCATATGAGACCGCGAGTCATTTTGCGGTGCCGAGTGAATGGGTTTTTAAAAAACACAAACTAATTTTATTTCTAACACGGAAATATAATTCACTCACTATATTACTAAAACAAATATAATGACTATCAACTAACAGTATGACGACTTAAGCAATTAAAATTAATATTTTAATTATATTAGCTTCTTATACTAATAGGGGATGCAACTTCAGCATTTTATACGTGGGATATGTTAACTCAGCATCATCTTCGAGTGTTCGCCTTGGATGTAGGTCCTAACTCCTCCGGGGCTAAGATTGAGCATTCGGTGTCTTGGGTTTCCTTGTGATTTGTTTGGTGGATTCTTTTATAGAACTTATAAAACAAATTATAGATTAATACAATAATTATCAAATACAATATTAATGTCCAAACACTTGGTTTGTTGGAGAACAATGGTTTGTCCGATGCCTTCCAGGTCCATGTTTTGTAGGTTCAAGATGTGTTGAAAGTTATTGATTTCGTTACTTATCTCGTTGCAAATTTAGTTAAATTGCATATACATGGTGTTCATTGAAAGTAAGGCATTTGATTTGTGGAAAAATAGTTCTTCATTGTCCTTCAGTTGATGTGGGTAATGGATATATGCGATATAGGTTATAGGTATCTGGCTCGACGATCGGTATTTGTATTATGAAAAGTGTTCATAATTTTTGATTTTCTCTAGTGTACATCTTAATTTTAATTATTTTTTCGAATGATAGTAAATTTTTCAATTTTGTTTCGAATGGTAATTTGTATCCTTTAACCTGATTGTTAATGCATTTAAGTTCTTGTAATAGTTCCGTGGATTCAATTAATGAGTTGTGGAACGCTAAATTTTGAGAAGGAAATTGATTTTTCTAACCTTTCAAATATTTCGTAAATTACTGGTATAGATGTCGTAATTTAGAACAATCCCGTGTATAATGTGTTTCAGATTTTGATTGCTTGTTCTATTTGTTGATTGTGTGCTAGCTTTTGTGTGTCATTACTTAATTTATATGTTGTCGATTGCAGAACGATAAATTTGCTCTTTTATGATCGTTTTGAATTTTCCTTGGTTATTTATTAAAACAGATATCGCTTCATCGTATTTTTCAGCATTAGTTGGATAAAGTCTGTTGGACTGTACTTTTCCTTTGGTTCTCTTATTTATTAGAGGGTTTATTTGTTGAATTTGGTTAATTATTTGGTTAATTATGATATTCTTTTTTGTACGTTGTTAAATTTTGAACGGAGGAAGTTATTTTTGAACGGTGGAAGGAGAAACTGTTTTTGTAGAGCATGGAATTCATTAATGATACTTGATGAGTCGTATTGAGATAAGTATCTGAACAAATGACCAGTAGTCAACAATATTCTGAGCTGAGCTCCCTAATTTTAATGGTAATATGACGACCCAATAATCCTGGGTTGTTATTTAAGTTATGGAATTTTCTTGTTTTTTTTTTCTTGTAATATCGAAATTCACACAGTAGGTAATTTTTCCCAATTTTATATTGCCTGCTAGTACAGCAAGCACACGTGGTCTAAATGATTTTCAGATTTATTTTGACGACGATAAACGGAAGAATTAAATGATGATGAATGATTAAATGATTTATTTTTTCGCAAAAATTAAAACAAGAAGAATGGAGATGAAGAATCATTTTTATATAAATAGATGAAGCTTGAATTGTAACAATTTAGGTTAAAGTAAGTAAAAAATGCTTGATTTTATTCTATTAGGATTATCAAGTTTCTGAATAAACATTATTTTTGGGGGCGTTCAGGCATTACATAAGCAAACTTTATTTTGGAAAAAGGTGTTTGCGGATTTTGGCGATTAACGGTATTAACACATTCTTTTGTCTTCAATTTGTCTTGAAGCCACTATTTTGGCTGAATAAGTTAAAACATTTTCATGCCACTTTGCATGCCACCAGCTTTGCATGCCACGAAACGTCCTGCAATAATTCGCAATATTTGTTGCTTTTCTTCTTAAAAAATAGTAGTCATTCTGCTTTCAAATCGTAAAAACAGCTCAAAACACGCTCTTTAAGGTAGGCGTCCACATTTCCGCAACGTACATATGTGACGCATTGCATCAAACGGATTATTTTTTACAGCGCGTCCACAGTATCGGCAGCGATCGGATTTGCCGACGCAACTACTAGCAAATACCATATTCCGTATGATGTCATCGGCACGCATCGGAGCATCGGCATTACCGACGGCTAGATTCGTGCGATCCGTACGATGCGGAACAGTGGACGCACTTGTATTACTTATAGAAAGAATACTGCTATCCGTTTGATGCGATGCGTCCGATACGTACGATGCGCAACTGTGGACGCCTACCTTTAGAAACCCATCTCAATTCTGTATGATGAACAAGATTTTTTAATTTCTTCTCAAAGTTTATTAAATAAACGTATCTTCAGAGGTTGACTTTTTACGTAATTGATCATTTGACTACCTTGTTCAAGACACATTCCAAGTCTTAATTTACGGATTTTGCAGCTAAAGTTTCACGGTTTCACTTCATTTCTGCGACTAGGTAAATGGCCTACACAATCAGAATTGTTTTGTAAAATTAGAGCTTTGTTTTTGCTGTGAACAAAGCAGTCTTGATGAGCATGTTTCTTCAAAAAATGAATAGCTTACTAGGCACCATAGCTTCATTAGCCAGTACTTCTCCACATACAACACATTTTGGGTTTTTTGTTTCCAAAACAATTTTATTTATTTTTTCATGCTATGGATCATAATAATGATATAACAAATATCAAGGGTTACAATTAACTGATGTCATTAATTAACATCATTACACAACAATACACATACATAAACTATTAGATTTAAACATTTAGAACACATTTGATTATTAAAACGTTAAATTATTAAATGCATTTAAATTAGACATTTATTAAATGTTAAAAAAAATCGTTCAGAGTACATAGGTTTCTTGAGAAGCATTTCTTTGACAATGGTTTTAAATTTATTGTAATTTACGATTGCCTTAATGTCACCAGAAAGTACATTACAAAGCTTTATGGCTACGACATAAGAGCTACACCCTACGAATAGCTTATCAGAATTACGCGTTGTATAATAGTTGAAGCGCCAATCTGGACTCAGACCACTACCTCTCAAAGATCAAAATTAGACTACAGCCTATAAACACTAGATTACACAGAACCTCCAAAAAGGTTAAATTTGACGTCGAGCGACTCAAGAACAGTCAAGAACTAAGTCAGAGACTGAACAACACAGACCTAAACAACTACCAACTGAAGGAGATTCTTGACAAGGCGACCAATGAACTCGCCCCTCTCGCTAGAAGAAGGAAGCATCCGTGGTGGACTGAAGACTGTGACAATACAATAGCCCAAAGACGGATAGCCTGGCTTAAGTGGAATTCTAAAAGACCAAGGAAAATTGGCATAAATTTTTTGAACAAAGAAAGGTTACAGCCAACCTTCACACAAAACCAACTAACTCAAATCGAAGAGAGCTTTGCTAAGAATAATTCCAGAGATTTCTTTGGAACCTTTAAGCAGGTACTCAGAAAATATACTCCGCCAAGCCTCCACTTCAGAGACTCACAAGGCAAACTAGCTTATAACGACAAGGACAACTGGATAACTACTAAGGATAACTACTTTAAAAATCTAATCAACTGTGACCCACCCAGCGAAAACTTCGACTATAAACAAACCACACCAAACCCGGACTCGCTTCCCCCTTCATTGGAAGAAGTTGGCCAGATCATTCAATTTCTTAAGAATAGTAAGGCAGCTGGAGAGGACTCTATCGTTGCTGAACTGTGGAAAGGTGCTGGAAACAATGCCGTGCGCAAGCTAACCGAGATCATCCAGGACATCTGGGAAACAGAGAAATTACCACCCGATTGGAAATATACTCTGATCTATCCGCTTCACAAAAAGGGAGATTTTACGGATTTAAACAACTACCGTGGAATTTCTCTCGTCCCGGTAACATACAAGAATCTCTCGAAGGCGTTACAAACAAGGGCAGAAAATCAGTTGGATAGTCAACTGGGTGAATACCAGGGGGGCTTCAGGAAGACCCGATCCTGTGCTGAACAGATCCTCAACCATAAAACTGTACTTGCATATTCCAAGATGAGAAACCGCAAGGTGGTTGTCACTTTTATTGATTTTAGGAAGGCCTACGATTTCATCGATAGAGAAACGCTTAACAAAGTACTCCAGGAACTAGCACTAGACAACAAAACCCGCAGACTATTCCTAGAAACTTTGACCAACACCCATTCCAAGGTTAAATTTAGAGGCGAGATTTCAGAAAGCTTCGAAACAAAAACTGGAGTGAGACTAGGAGATGGACTTTCCCCACTTCTCTTCGACTGTGTCCTTGAAAAGGTTATGAGAAAATGGCGCAAGGAACTGAACAATTTGGGTGCTCAGAGTGGTATCTACCTGGGACGTAAGAACGATGGACTGGTTGTAGATTGCCTGGCCTTTGCAGATGACATGGCACTGTTTGATGATTCTCTTGAGACGGCAACAATGCAGGTAAACTGTCTGAGAAAACAGGCTGCCAAAGTGGGTCTTCAAGTGTCGATGGAGAAAACAGAATTCTTCACCAACATGAGAGAAGCTAACAGAGAGATGTTACTAGAACAGGGAAACATCAAGAGGACTGAGAAATGTAAGTATCTCGGCGAATGGATTGAACCCAACTTATCAGAAAGAGCATCATTATCCAAGAGAGTCAGCAAGTTAGAACTAGCCTATCGGCTGACTAAGAACACTTACAATAAGAAATGCCTGTCACGCAACCTGAAACTTAAGCACATCAGTCTTACGACCAGAAGCCCTATATGCCATGGAGTGTCTTTCCTTGGACCTAAGGCGTCTAATGGAGAAATTGGAAATCAGAGAGAGGAGAATCCTCAGGAAGATCCTAGGCCCGGTAAAGGAAGATGGGGAATTCCGAAGACGCCATAACTCTGAGCTCTACGAACATATTGAGATGCTCTCTGACTGTGCAAGGAAAAGAAGGGTAGCTTTCTATGGCCACATTGCAAGATTGCCTCCAAACCGACTAACCAACCGTCTGTTCACCTTCTGTCAAAACAAGAAGCTTCGTACCACTTGGTTGACAGAGACCGAAAAGGATATTAAAGAACTGAGAATAACAGATCTCAAAAACAGACAGTCTGTGAGACGTACCCTAAAGGAAGTCGGTGGATTTCAGGAAAAACCTCGAAGGAAAGGAAAACCCTGGACAGAAGAGAGAAAGGAGTTGCACCGGCAGAAGATGCGACAATACTGGGCAAAGGTCAAAGCCCAACAGTTGAACAAGCGTGGTCCAAAGTAGGCCTATTCCAAAGAAGAAGTTGACATCTCCAAATCTCAAAAACTCTTCCAGGTGTCGTTTAACATAACATACACATTTTAGTATATACATTATACATACTATAAATTGTTAGAATTCTGTACCTTGAAATAATGGTTTACACGTCTCCGTAAATGGTACAGTGGCTATCAAAATCAAATCAAAACATTTATTGATCTTTGGATGTATAAATATACATATTCGATAGGTCGTACATATTACGGTAAATTAAATTAACATAAAACTATTGTGACATACGGAACAACTCACAATTGTTATTAATTAGTTTAAAGGATACATTGTGTTGAACACGATCAAAACCATAACTAGTTTATAAATCGATAAATTCTTCAGTGCTATAATAGTACATATACACAAGATAACTTTTGGTTCTGCGGAACATAAAGTGAGGTTGCTCTTTGGTGTATAGAGCTTTAATCAATATCTAGTATTATGATTATGTACATCGATGTTCATTCCGAAAGAATTCAGGTTTTTACGGATGTGACATGCTACTTCCAATATATATTGTTAATAATTCCATCTCCTTGAAACGTGGTTTAAATGAGTGCTTTCTGGTGATGCCTGCTATCGCCCTTATGACGCTTTTCTGGGCGAAAAATATTGTTTTATGGTATGGTGAAACTCCCCATATAAGAATGCCATATGTCATGATTGAATTAATTTCTGCATGATAAACAAAGGTATGCTTTTGAGTTTACTTTCTTTGTGATATAGCTGGCCATTATTTTCCAGGTCATATGTTCCTCTAGAAATATTCCCAATAATTTTATAGATTCAGCTCTTTCTATATAAAGATAGACTTCCGAGCAACGCGACACTATCGCCAAGGTCGTAGCGTCAAAGCCGGAGCGTCAGTGTCGCAGCGATTCTGTCGCGAGATCGACTTCCGAGCATCGCGGCTTCGACGTCAGCCGTGACGTTTGAAACTGTCGGTTGTTCAATACACTCTCAGTAGAACGCTTCTGTCGATCGAGAAATGAACCAGATAATTGAAAATTTATTAGAAGAAGAAGAGGATGATGATCTTTTGTATCGTCACTATCTCAGTCTTGAGAGAAACTTACCCGACCCCATTTTCACAAGTCGAAATATTGAGGGTACTTATAATATCTTTATAAAAAAACATTTAAATTATGATGACCAAAAAGTTCAGGAGTTTCTGTCGGTTAATAAAAAACAATTTAATTTAATTTTATCACTGATACCTGAAGAACTTGTTCCAAAAACATCAAGAAAATGTATCGGGCCCGAAGAAAAACTATTTTTAACAATGTGGTAAGTATGTATTTATTATTTACACTTTACAAAATAAAGTATTTACATTATTATTTACTATAACAGCAAGCTATTGACTTAGGTCTGTAATAAAATCACTATAATTCATGGAAACGAATGAATTAATTATTCATAACGCAGAATGAATTAATGAAAAGTTCGAACGGGGATATTCAACGCGTCCGGTTGGCGGGCGAGCCGGGTCGGCTCTCGACGAGCGTCCGTTCGCGGTCGCTCGCGGACGTCCCGGCCGTCTCGTCACCGGCGCGTGCACTTATCCCCTTTTAGGACGTCGCGATCCGTCGGGCGTCGGTCTACGGTTGGCGGTGGAGCCCGCGCGCGCCTCGGCGCGTGCGAACCCGTCGATTCTCTGGCCGACACGCTCGACGGTATCACTCGAGGCGCGGAGCCGCGATTCGTCGCATCCGACTGTCCGCAAGCGCGGCCGGTCTCCCGGCTGTGACGGCTGCTGGCGGGCACGTTCTCGGATAGACTCCGATTCACGCCTATCGGCGACGCTATAGCTTTGCGTAATCTCAGGACCCGTCTTGAAACACGGACCAAGGGGTCTAGCATGTGCGCGAGTCATTGGGACTTGTAAACCTATTGGCGAAATGAAAGTAAAGGCCGCCTTGCGCGCGCCTAGGGAAGATGGGTCGCATCGCGGTGCGGCCCCGCACTCCTGGGGCGTCTCGTGCCCATTGCGGGCTGAGGCGCACCGAGAGCGCAAATGCTGGGACCCGAAAGATGGTGAACTATGCCTGGTCAGAACGAAGTCAGGGGAAACCCTGATGGAGGTTCGTAGCGATTCTGACGTGCAAATCGATCGTCGGAACTGGGTATAGGGGCGAAAGACTAATCGAACCATCTAGTAGCTGGTTCCCTCCGAAGTTTCCCTCAGGATAGCTGGCGCTCAATGTACGAGTCTCATTCGGTAAAGCGAATGATTAGAGGCATTGGGGTCGAAACGGCCTCAACCTATTCTCAAACTTTAAATGGGTGAGATGTCCGGCTTGCTTAGATGTGGAGCCGCGAGAATTCTTATCGGATCATGAGTGCCAAGTGGGCCACTTTTGGTAAGCAGAACTGGCGCTGTGGGATGAACCAAACGCAGAGTTAAAGCGCCCAAATCAACGCTTATAGAACACCATGAAAGACGTTGGTAACTTAAGACATCTTATTTATTTATTTGTAAAAGAATACAATGCCGGCTCTCCGCTTTCGCACTGAGCCGGTTATCTTAATCTGAATTTTCTTATGGCTAACATGCTACTAACAAAGTTTATCTAACCTAACCTAAGGGGCCTAACTAACTTATGTCTAAACTAACCTAAGCTATGGGGAAAGGTGAGGGGGGGGGGGGATAATGGATGGGTATGATAGGGAGGTTGGTGGGGAAGGTGTGCAGAATGGAAACAGATTATATGCAGTTATATCGCCGTTTGGTGTGGCCTAGAGAGAACCTGAAAGAAATAGGAAGGTAAAATAAATGACGCCAGTATGTTTATTTATGTGCAATCTGGGGAGGGCTTTGGGGGGGGGGGGGGCTGGTGGGGTCCGTGATGTTTGCTTCTTCTGTGGGGCTTCTATCAGGGCAGGTCGTGGTCCAGTCGTGTGAGACGTCGGGCGCAGCTGTCGAAGGTCTTCCACCAGGTCCTGTGTCGCTCTGCGTCCTTGATTTCTTCCTCTCTTCTGGGCCAAGTGCATCCGGCGTTAAACATGGCGATCTCTGTCTGGTCTCTCCATTCTCTGGTCATCGGGCAGCTGAATAATACATGGGCAACGGAGTCCACTTCACCACAGCCGCAGGCCGGCGACTCCCTCCTTCCAATGCGATGGAGGTAGGAGTTGAAGTTCCCGTGTCCCGTGATGAGTTGGACCGCTTGGTGTGAAAGGGCCAGGTCCATTTCCATCCACTCTTTGATCGATTGGATGAAATTCCTGGTCCAGCTTCCGTTTTGGGTGTTCTCCCAGTGTATCTGCCATTTCCTGAAAAAGAAGAGAGAGATTCTGCTCCTCACATCTCTGTGGGATACTTTATTAAACATAACAGGAAGCTGAGTTCCTGGCTCCTGAGGAGGATCTATACCCGAGGCCAGTCTAGCCAACGCATCTGCTCTCTCGTTGCCGATTGAGCCTTTATGAGCTCGCACCCAGTGCCAGCGCAGTTCTATTTGCTGCGTTATCTCGCGCGCGATCTCCCACGTTTCCAAAAGCAGCTCCGTGGGAGCTGACAGGTGTTGTAGAGCTTCTAGAACGGATCTGCTATCAGACAGGATGGAGCATCCGACGAAGTCGTTGATGTTGGTTCTAACATACACAAGCGCTCGGTTTACCGCGATTAATTCGGCCTGGAATATAGAGCAGTGGTCTGCGAGCCGCAAGCCTTCGCAGTGTATTTCAGTTTCGTCTGAGTACACCGCGAAAGCCGCACCGACTCCCTGTTCCCACTTTGAGCCGTCTGTGAATATCGTTATAGCTTGTGCATTTTCCTCGCCCTGTGTATATCTTATCAACCCGATCTCCGCGGGGTGCACCACCCCTTGAATGCAGACTCTAGATTCAATTTCGTCCGGAGAGATTGTGAGGCCCGTGGCCTCTCTAAGCTCAATCTCATTTAGTTCGCGCAGCAGATGTTTCTTTGTTAGATCTGCCGCTCGCAAGTCTGCCGGCAAGAGCCCCGATATGACGCAGGCAGCGTCGCCCGAGACGGTTTTGTACGCTTTCGCGGCCCTTAGTGTGCAAGCGCGTTGCACACTAAGGAGCTTTTTCCGTTCTCGAACTCCGCATGCGCTGTACCATACCGGTGCCCCGTAAAGCAGACAGGGTTCGACAGCTCCCTTATATATAGTGGACATGGCCGACCTACCAAGACCCCACTCTTTCATGGACGCGGCGCTAAATCTGAAACCGATCTGCTTTGCTTTCCCGCACGCCTGAGTGACGTGTTCTTTGAATTTCAAAGACCTATCGATATGTATGCCCAGATATTTAATGTAGGGAGAGCAGTAGATTGATTTGCCACCTATTTTAAAGACTGGATTCTGTTGGTTAGGCTTTTTACCGAAGAAAATTGCCTCTGTTTTTGCCGCATTAAATTTAAGTTTGGTCTCGACGGACCATTCGCTAAGTGTCTCCAGCGCGCAATTTACTGTGTTTCTGAGCCCTTTATAAGTGGTGGATTTCGCTAATAGCATTGTGTCATCAGCATAAGCAACTATCTCGCAACCCTCCGGGAGATCTGTATCGAAGATAGAATCGTACAGGATCTTCCAGAAGCCAGGACCAGATTTGGATCCTTGCGGACAACCTTTTTCTACAGTTTTTTCCACGTGTATATTGGGCTCTGATATAATTGCTGTCCTGTTGTTGAAGTAGTCTCTGGCTAGTCTGATGAGGTTGTCTGGACATTTCTTAGATATAAGTCTGTCAATAATGAGTGGCCACCATGCGTTGTCGAACGCGCCGCTGATGTCCAGAGCGACCGCCGCGCAATAGTGACCCGTCGATTTACATTCTGTGACGAATGTAACTACTTTTTTGATGGCGTCTGTGGTTCCTACTCCCTTGCGAAAGCCAAATTGATTGTTATTCAGTAACTTATTTTGGGACAAGTGGTGCTCCAATCTAGTGATTAGGAGCGAATCTAGGATTTTACCGGCTACAGGGAGTAGGCAGATCGGTCTGAAGTCTTTTGCACTTGTTCCGTTCTTGTTTGGTTTGGGGACGGTCTTGACTAATTGTTCTTTCCAGCAAGCTGGAAAGACACCTATTTCGAGACATTTATTATAGATATTTCTGAAGAGAGACGAGTTTTCCTCAAAAGCGATGCGAACTATATCCGCTGTCAAGCCGTCTATACCTGGCGCTTTCCTACTGTTCATAAATTTAATGACTCGGTTGATTTCCGGTACCGTGAAGGGCCTGTCGTCAGGTCCCCCGATACCGGTTCTCGATGTGATTCTAATTTCGCGGTGAGACTCTGTGTCTTCGTTGATCTCGTCCTCTGGGAAGAACGTATTGAGGAGTTCGCGGGTGGTCTCACGTAGATCGAGGTGATTATTATTAATTTGAATGCTAGTTAGATAGCCTACTGAAGAATATTTCCCTCTGAGCACCTTGTAAACTGTGCCCCAGGGATCTTTATTACCCGATCTAGTGCAGAACTCTTGCCATTTCTTTTCCTTGGTCTTGAGGGTAACTTAAGACAGCAGGACGGTGGCCATGGAAGTCGGAATCCGCTAAGGAGTGTGTAACAACTCACCTGCCGAAGTTACTAGGCCTGAAAATGGATAGCGCTGAAGCGTTGTGCTTATACTCTGCCGTCAGCGGCATGTGCGGCGCCCGCGCGAGCGGGCGTCATGAAGCCTTGACGAGTAGGAGGGTCGCGGCGATGAGCGCAGAAGGATTGGGCGTGGGCCCGTCTGGAGCCGTCGCCGATGCAGATCTTGGTGGTAGTAGCAAATACTCCAGCGAGGCTCTGGAGGACTCTGGAGAAGGGTTTCGTGTGAACAGCTGTTGCACACGAGTCAGTCGATCCTAAGGCCTAGGCTAAAGCCGATGTTGATGCGTGTTGTTTTTCGATGTAAAGGCGCATTGCGAGATGCCGTCTCGATCGATAAGAGAGAACACGCGTCGGCCGAAAGGGAGTCCGGTTCCTATTCCGGAACCCGGCAGCGGGACCGTCTGCAGTCGGCCTCTCGCAAGAGAGCTCGTCGGGGTAACCCGAAATGACCTGGAGACGCCGTCGGGAGATCTGGGAAGAGTTTTCTTTTCTGCATGAGCGTTCGAGTTCCATGGAATCCTTTAGCAGGGAGATATGGTTTGGAACGCGAAGAGCACCGCAGTTGCGGCGGTGTCCAGATTTTCCCCTCGGACCTTGAAAATCTAGGAGAGGGCCACGCGGGTTTCCTGCCGGTTCGTACCCATATCCGCAGCAGGTCTCCAAGGTGAACAGCCTCTAGTCGATCGAATAATGTAGGTAAGGGAAGTCGGCAAATTGGATCCGTAACTTCGGGATAAGGATTGGCTCTGAGGATTGGGGCGCGTCGGGCTTGATTGGGAAGGGGGTCTTGGCTGACGTGCCGGGCCTGGGCGAGGTGAAGCGCGTTCGCGTGCGCGAATCCGAGCTCGGTCCCGTGCCTTGGCCTCCCCTAGAACTTTCTTGCTGCGAGGCCCGGGTGGCGGTTCGCGCCGTCGTCCGGTGTCCTCTTCGGCCGCCATTTAACGATCAGCTCAGAACTGGCACGGACTAGGGGAATCCGACTGTCTAATTAAAACAAAGCATTGCGATGGCCCCAACGGGTGTTGACGCAATGTGATTTCTGCCCAGTGCTCTGAATGTCAACGTGAAGAAATTCAAGCAAGCGCGGGTAAACGGCGGGAGTAACTATGACTCTCTTCTTTTCTATGGCAACTATTGCCCTATTTTCCTCTATGTGAATGTTTCTATACTCCTTTTGGCTTGCATACCGGTTGGCCGGGATTCTGGGCAGGACGGCGGACCGCTGACGAGTGGTCTGTCCCCGGCTCGGGCTCGGTCGATCGGCGTCTTCCCCTGGTGGAAGGATCCCTCTGCACGAGGGTCTCAACCGCTGGGGGGGACAAACCAAACTTATCTATATATTTGTGCGTTCCGAGTTTGGTGGAATTGGCTTCCTGCACGTGGTCGGTATCTCTCCGAGAGGAGTGATCTGTCTGCTTACGGGTGCCTTCCTTCTACCATCTCAATTTTTTTTTTTTTGCGAGCTTGATGATTTTGCCTTCTGCTTGTGTTCGGATCTCTCCGTGAGGAGAGTTATGTTCACCTGCGGGAGGCTTTTTTTTATCAGCCCGCGAAAATTAACTTCTCTCGAGGTGCTCTCACAAGAGTGCCTCAAATCTATACTACTGGCTTGCCAGGGCCCTTCACTTGTGGACGATTCTCTCCGTAAGGAGTGATCCGCCTACTTGTGGAGGGCTTTTTCTTTGAACTGGAAATTTTCACTTTTCTCGAGTTACTCCAGTAAGGATGTAAGTCCCATGCATCTCTTACTCCAAGCTGCTCCTTCTACACTGCAGGATACACAAATGCGACGTGGGCAACACTGCATAGCCTCTGGTGTATCAAGACCGTACACACTACCTTCCCGTGGTGGCGCTGTCTAGCAAAAGTGTGGCGGATCGATCGCCCCCTTGTGTGCCTACATGGGTTACCAGCCCGTATTAGCTTCAACTGTACATTGGTATGAAGAGAACACTGAAAGCCTCGGTAGTCTCGGACAAGGGTTCGTCCGTGACTAAACAATCTGAACCCATCGACGACCAAACACGCAATCCAACTGGCAGCAAGAACACCGCTGAACGGACGAGAACCACTTCCAGTTCGTCCAATCCCGGGACTAATCCCGGCTCCAATGTGAGGACGGCCAAACCCTGCTCCAGCCAAGAGGCCACGTTTTTACCTGGTTCTCAGCCGGCCCTCAAATCCACAATTACTGGGAGTCACCCATGCATCCGCTGCGGGAAGGAATTCCCACTTAAATCAAACCTAGCGCTTCACGCAAAACACTGTGGCCCTGAGAGAACTAAGTGTCTACACTGTTCTCGAAATTTTACTAGCTTTAAACTCGTGCGTCAGCATGAGTCCCGGACACACCCCGTGGAGTACCGGAATGAACTAGAGGCCCAACTTCCCGACCCCGAACCAATAACTATAGCCAAGATTGCCAAAATCGAGGCCCGCTGTAAAAGGGGTGGGAAATTCTACAGTGAAATGATGAAGGCGACTGGTCTCTCCGAGAAACAGATTCGTCATTGAAGGGACTCGAAAGTATACCCGAGGGACCTGGAAATCGCACGTAGAGAGGTAAGAACCGAAGCCAAAACCCTTTTCGGCCGTTCTGCAAAATCCTCTACGTCCCCGGCTTCCATACCCCACACCGCCAGCTGTTCTACCTCAAGCTCGGCGACATCCCTCGACCCCCCGATGGACCGACCCAGCCACCATCAGCCAGCGTCTGGCCCACAAGGACCAGTCAACGCGCCCGCCCAAGAAGCCACAGCGCCAGGCAATTCCTCTTGTAGGATTTCCTCTCCCACCGCTGAAACACAACAGCCACCGCCGAAGCGATGGAAACATACAAGCCCGCCTAAGAACATACACACACCGGCCCCTGACACATCCAAGAGGAGACGAGAAGCCGGGACACCGTCCCCACGAGGAAACCCCATCCGTCCTCGCTTGGAGACCGTAAGCGGCACGCCTTCTCCGAGGGCCCTACCACCGCCCCTTCTAGAAAAGCAATACGTTGAAGACCCCAATCCAACGACCGCAGACGACCAACACACCCACCCAGCCCAGAGGGAAGTGATTCCAGACGACGAGAGCCTATTCCAGTATCTGTTGAAGGCACAGATCGCCGGCGACTCGCGAGTTGTAACACTCGTACGAGCCGCCATGACTGGCACCAAGTCAGACATTCAGTCCACACTAGACCGCTGGATTGACGACCTGTTTCCCGCGAGACCGGAACGAGTTCCCAAACCCCATCCTCCAGCGCCGCGTAGGCCGCCTTCAAAGAAATCACAGCGAGTAGAGGACTACAAGAAGGCTCAAGACCTCTTCCAAAAGAACAAAAGCTCTCTCGCGGACACCATCTTCACTGGTAAGCAAATATCCGCCCAACTGCCTACTCCGGACATAAACGAGACGGACCGCTTTTATCGAGGTCTATTGGAATCACCATCGCCACCGGACACTGAAACATTCGTCCCTTTAGCACCAGCCGTCGAAACACTTAAAGCTGTAACCGTGCAAGAAATTGTCGACTCCTGTAAATCCTGGAGAGCTTCAGCCCCCGGCCCAGATGGAACGACTGTTGAGCAAGTGAAGCGCAGCCAAGCATCCTTGCTGTGCATACTTTTCAATACCATCCTTTATACCAAAGTTATTCCAACAAGGTTCAGCAGGAATCGGACCATTCTAATCTTCAAAGATGGGAACCCCACCGACCCATCCAACTGGAGGCCGATTACCGTTGGTTCCGCTCTCCAAAGGCTACTCCACCGAATTATCGCTAAGAGGTTAGCTGCGGCTACCTCCCTAAATTACAATCAACGGGGATTCATCCAAGTAGACGGAACTATGATAAACGCCACAATCCTCGATCACTACATCCATTCCAGGAAGGCTCAGGGCAAGTCCTATAATATCGTTTCCCTGGACGTGAGGAAGGCGTTCGACTCGGTCTCTCATGCCTCGATCAAGAGGGCCCTACAACGACATGGAATCGAGCCGGATATGGTGGAGTTCGTCATTGAGTCTCTGAAGAAGTCGACAACAGCCATTACCATTGGCCCAAGTTCTACCAGGCCAATACACATCAACAGAGGCGTTAAACAAGGAGACCCACTCAGCCCACTCCTATTCAACCTGGTTGTTGATGAGCTTCTCCAGCGACTCGAGGACTCCCAGCCTGGGGGAACCATCACTGCCGATTTCAGATGCGCTGCGATGGGATTCGCCGACGACATTGTACTGATGGAAGACAGGGACACCGACATGCCAATGGCTCTGGAAACCGCTACCAACTTTTTCCAGAATCGCGGAATGACAATCCATCTGCAGAAAACCACGTCGGTGAGTGTCTCTGTCTACCGGAAGAAAAGTGTCGCCCGATCCCATCCATGCTTCAGGATCGGCAAGTCATGGATCCCCATCAAAAGCGACTTGGAATCATTCAAGTACCTGGGACACCAATTTTCGGCCTCCGGTGTCCTGAAGCCATCGACTTTTAATCTCACCAGATGGACCCAGTAGCTACTCAAGTCGCCCCTGAAGCCGTACCAGAAGTTCATACTTCTGAGGGACTTCATGGTTCCCAAACTTCTACATGGACTACAAACCCCGAAAATAACCGGAGAGTCGCTGAAGGAAGCGGACAAGATAATCAAGCGAGCCGCCAAGAAGATTCTCCACCTCAACGCCAATACCAACGACGCGCTGTTATACGCGAAGACTCGGGATGGAGGCCTTGGCATCATGTGTCTCCGCACTGCTATCCCGAGCATTCTGGTCAAGAGGTTGGAGAAAATATCAGACACAACACCCACCCACCCGCTCGCAGGACTTGGAGCCGACTTCCGATTTAAAAGAAATCTTGACAGACTAAGAAGATTAATACCACCTGTCGCCCCCGAACAACAGAACAGGCACGACATTTCAGTGAGCCCCATCCACAAAAGCCTGGAGCAGTCAGTTGAGGATCAAACTAGCAGGTCCTGGATCAACTCTCCCCCTACTGGCTGGTCTGGACGCGACTACGTTCGAGCCGTCCAACTTCGGACCAACAATCTACCAACCATGGGCATAATGTCTAACCCCTCCGAATTGAGACGCTGCAGAGGAGGTTGCAACCGCGTCGAGACCATCTCGCATGTGCTCCAGGCATGCCCAATTACCCACAGCGAGAGAATCCGGCGCCACAATGAAATCCATAAGAAAATTGCACGACATGCACGACGCAAAGGATGGTCTGTGGAGGACGAGCCCCACGTCCGCCACAAGGACGGCAGGCTCTACAAGCCTGACATGGCCATCTCCACCAATGCCAACACAATCATAATTTGCGACGTGCAGGTCTGCTGGTCCGGGTCCAGGACTCTCGACGAATCCTGGCATGCGAAGAGGCTGGTGTATGACAACCCCCATTTCCGGGAAGCCGCCGGACAACGCTGGCCCAAGAAGTTGTTTATCTTCCTTCCGGTCATCCTCGGAGCCCGAGGGTTATGGCCACGGAGCAACCGACCATCTGAAGAGGCCCTCAAAATTCCCAGCAGCCTCAAAGCCAGCTGTGTCCATAGCTGCCTTAAATGGGGATGTTCCATCCATCGCTCCTTCATGCGAGCCATATGGTCCAACCAGCATGGCAACAGAAGGAAGCCGAGGACCGTTCCCCCGCAGCCACCACCCACCAACGGCGGACGATATCCACAACCTGTGCGGTGCCCCCCAGTGAACCCCCAGTGCGTGCGGACTCGCTCTGTGCGCGCTCCAAAATAACATATATATATATATATATATATATATATATAGATATATATATATATAGATATATATATATATATATATATATATATATATATATATATCTATATATATATATATATATATATATATATATATATATATATATATATATATATATATATATATATATATATATATATATATTTTATATATATATATTTTATAAACTATATTTTATTGTTCATTTATGTACCAGCCAGTGATCTGCTGGAAATGTTTATTCTACCCATTGTATATTTCAATGTTTCTTATATAAATAAATTTTTGTAGCCAAATGCCTCGTCATCTAATTAGTGACGCGCATGAATGGATTAATGAGATTCCCACTGTCCCTATCTACTGAACTATTACCCTAGATACGGTAACAATAAGTTCGTGAAAAAAAGTGTTCCGTAAAAAGAGATAAAAAACGATATAACTAACGAACTTTAAAAGTGTTGAACAGTGTAATATACAAGGAGAAGTTTTGTGATGCGTTTATGTGCAAAATTTATAGCTTTTATAAAGGAACTACATTGGGATTTTAGAAATTTATAAGGTAAAATTTTTGACAAATTTATTTGACTTTTGACAAACGCCAAAATTTCATGGAAAAGTGATAATTACAAAAATTTTGCAATTCGCAGTTTTTGAACGTTTTAATAGTTTTTAAAGACAAAATCGATAATTTTTCGATAAAATTCTAAATACTTAGTAGTATAAATATAGTTTAAACAGTATTGATAGTCAGCTTTCTTATTTGTAAAACGCTTAATTATAACGAACACTGGGATAGTTAAAATCTTGTATATTACACTTCCGAAGGGAAACCTAAAGACTCTAATTGAACTTTAATTGGATTTGTTACGTTATTGTTATTAATTTTTTGTGAGATTTATATTTATTTTGAATATTAAGTTATTTTAAATATTGTGATATGATCTATTTAATTTATTTATAAAAAATGAGTATTTTAAACTGATGCGTCCAAACCTAACTACGAATATGGACAATCAGGATGAAACAAATAAAGAAAACGCCAGACTAATAGAGGAAAAGACAGCAGGAGCCTTCGAGGCTGTATATAATCTTGAAGGGGATATTAAGGAGCTGGGGTTAAACACCTCCGGTAATAAGACTCGAATAACCAAAGAAGAAACTTTGTCTTTGTTAAACAGGGTTACAAAAGTTAGGAAAGGTATAACAAAAATTCTTTTAGAAAATGCCCTGCTATATTTCAAGGAAGATTAATCAACTTAGAGAAAGACAAACAAAGTAACCCATTAAGCTATGCGGATATTCTAAGGTTAAAAGACGTCAAAATGGACAAGGACAGAGAAATAAACACAATCAAATTGAATACCTCATCGACGACTCAACATACAAATAACAAAATAGTTCTGCTAAGAACCAGTGAAGGTTCTAGTCTGGACAACAGCGCAAAAATAAAAAGTGCACTAATTAAAGAAGCTAGCGGTAATATTAAAAATATACATATAAACAGAATGAGACAAGGCAGACAAAGAACAATTATTTTAGAAGTCAATTCAGACGAGAACATAAATAAGCTTCATAATTGTGAAAAAATTAAAACATTGGGAATTAACGTAGAAAACCCGCGAAAAATTGGACGGACTTGTATAATATACGATGTGGACAGCGACTTGGAAATTGAAGACATATGTAAAGACATTTGGGGGAAAAATTTAGACCAAAAAGGATTTGAACTAAAAGAAATACAGAACGGAACAAAAGTAAGATTCAAAACGAAAAACTCGTCTACAGGAGAACGAAATTGGGTAATAGAATTCGCGCCAAGGATTGGGAAAGAAATCTTAAAATTAGGGAGAATCTTTATTGGGTGGGAGTCGCATAAAATTAAAGAAACAAATTTAGTACCACGATGCTTCAACTGCCTGAGGTTTGGTCATCAAAAAAAGGATTGCAAAAAAATACAAGTGTGCAGACAGTGTGCAGAAGAAGGGCATACTAAAGACGAATGCAACAAGATTAGTGAGAAAGCAACTTGTGGAAATTGCAAAAAAAAGAATTGGCCACATGACCACGATATTTTCAGCGGGGAATGCTCTGAATATAAAAGACAAGTGGCTACAATAAACAGAAGAGTGAGTTATGAATAAACATCTAAAAATAAATATGAGGAAGAACATTTTAAAAATTACACAGTTAAATGCACAACGATCAAGAAATGTAGCTTACCAAATGAGAAAACCAGCAGAAGAAAATGATGTAGACGTTATATTACTACAGGAGCCATATACATTTAAAGGTATGGTTAAGGGATATGGCATTGGTGCAAGAATTATTCAAGAATATAAAGAAAATTGTCAAGCAGCCATTATTATTCTAAATAATAATATCAATGTAGTTAAGCACACGGGACTATGTTGGTCACATGGGACCTGTGCAACTATTACATGTGACATAGGAACATTTAACCTCGTGTCAGTATACTGTCAGTTTAGCCAAGAAATCAATCCAATGATATGTTATTTAGACAAGGTTGTAGAAAAATTGGGAACTTCAAAATTAATAGTAGGCATCGATGCCAATGCAAATAGTAATTTATGGGGTAGCAATTTCGAGGATAAAAGGGGAGAAACATTATCAGAATGGATTAGCGGTATAAATCTTTTGATATTAAACAAACCAGATTCAGGACCCACTTTTTGCATGATTCACGGAAATTCAACTGTCGATATAACAATGGGGGGAACTGAAACAGCGAGAAATATTAAAAATTGGGAAATACAGCAAGACTGGACAACAAGTGACCATAAATGTATATCTTTTCAATTAATGGGACACGAAGAATATGTTGAAAGGCAAAAGCTAGAGAGTTTTAATACAAAAAGAGCAAACTGGGAAAAATTTGACGAAATTATAAAAGAAAACAAAACAAGATTAAACAACGAAATGGATACTGAAAACTTTGCAAAATTACTGGAAAATATATTAAAAAAGGCAATGTCTACTTCAATGAAGAAAAAAATCAAAATGAAAAGATGTATACCATGGTGGGATGAGGAACTTTCAAAATTGCGAAAATTAGTTAAAATAAATAGGAAAAATTGGCAAAAGGCAAAGAAAAGGGGGGCAAGGATAGAAATAGTGGAGGAAATGAAAGACAAGTATAGAAGAGCGACTAGGATATACAACCAGGAAATCTCGAACAAAAAAGAAGCTTCGTGGAGATGCTTTGTTCAAGAGACTGGAAATAATGATCAATGGGGAATTGTAGACAAAATTTTACATAAAAAATTAAGAACAGAAGAGGTTATAAATACTGTTAGGACGGAAACAGGGGAGACAAGAAATTGGGAAGAGACTATGAACGAAATATTAACAAAACTCATACCATCAATTAAAGACGAAGAATTAACGGAAGAACACAAAATTTTTATAAACGACTAACTCTAACTACAACTACAACTATAAACTCTAACTACGGCAATAATAACGAAGAGGAACCCTTCAGTTGGGAGGAGATTAACGAGGCAATTTTAGCAAACAAATCAGGAAAAGCACCAGGGTTAGACCTGGTTGATGTTGAAACGCTGAAAAGGATTTGGACTATGGAAGAGGAAATTATAATCAAGTTATTTAATGTATGCTTAGAAAATGGAACTTTCCCGAAAATTTGGAAAATAGTAAAATTAAAAATTTTATTAAAAAATAAAGAAAAACCAGAGGATGAACCATGTTTCTATAGGCCAATTGCTCTCTTATCAATTATTGGAAAAACTCTTGAGCGTCTAATGGTGGCAAGATTTTTAAAATTATATAAAACATCGAATATTATTAATATAAACCAATTTGGAATTAAAAAAAGGCAAATCTACAGAAGACGCATTATATCAAGCTATAAAAAACATTAAAGAAACAGAAGAAAAATATACTTTGGGAATTTTCATAGATATTAAAGGGGCTTTCGATAATTTATTATGGAGTAGCATTTTAAGGTGTTTAAGAAGGGTCGAAATATCAGGGAAATTATATAAATTATACAATAGTTATTTTAATGACAGGGAGGCAATGGTAGCTACAAATTTTGGAAAAATATAATTGTTTTATTATATAATTGTGTTTTTATACCGATAATTACATATGGAGCGGGGATTTGGTGCAAAAGAGCAACGACTACATAGGTTAAAAAAGAACTTTTCAGTGCGCAGAGATTTGTTTTGTTAAACACCTGTAGGGCCTGTCGAACGGTTTTAACAGAATCGCTACAGGTTTTAACAGGCAGACTCCCTATAGACCTGGAAGTAATAAGACATGGACTAAAATTTTACGTTAAAAAACAGATAATTGGAGAAATTTTATGAATAAATATTGGAACTGATCTGAACAATGAATGGCCAAATTTAAAAGATGAGGTAAAAAGAATCCTAGACGAAACTTTAAATTTATGGAAAAACAGATGGAAAGAAAGCAAAAATGGGAGGGTGACATATAAATTTATAAAAGACGCTGATTGGAACTATACGGATAGGAAAGATTGGTTTAACCCTAATTTTAGAGGCATGTTTTTGTTAACAGGACATGGATATTTCTTAGAAAAATTAAAAAAACTGGGAATAGAAGAAACAGAAATTTGTACGTGTGGAGAAATTGAAAGTTGGGAGCATGTAATGTATGAATGCCAAAATTATGAGGTGGAAAGAAATATTTTGAGGATGGACAATAGACAGGACGAGACAGACTACTTGAAAACAAAAGAAGACTATGAAGCATTAATGACATATGCAGATGAAGTGTTCCAAAAAAGGGCAGAACTAAATCCAATGTAGCTAAAAGATTCAGGAAAAATTAAAGCAAGAGATAGTAGAGGCCTGCCTCCACGTGGCGGGACATGGAAACTCTTTAAGAATTAAAGAGGCTAAAAGGCCAAACAAATGAGTCGAAATTAAATCCATGAGGGAACCACAACCATAGAGGTTGAGTGGACTACCCATGGTAAAAAGCGAGAACGCTATAGGAGGGTGTGAGCTTTGCTCAGGTATCTCCTAAAAGACTCAAGGTAGAATTTAATGAAAAAAAATGTCCCTATCTACTATCTAGCGAAACCACTGGCAAGGGAACGGGCTTGGGAAAATTAGTGGGGAAAGAAGACCCTGTTGAGCTTGACTCTAGTCTGGCACTGTAAGGAAACATGAGAGGTGTAGCATAAGTGGGAGGCTTTACGGCCGCCGGTGAAATACCACTACTTTCATCGTTTCCTTACTTACTCGGTGAAGCGGAACGCGTGCGCCGTTCGCCTTGCGCGGCGGCTGTCACGGTGTTCTCGAGCCAAGCGTGCAGAGTGGCGCGAGGCGGTCGTGGCGTTCCTGCGTCGCGGCCGTCCGAGCGTCGACATATGCTCCCGCGTGATCCGATTCGAGGACACTGCCTGGCGGGGAGTTTGACTGGGGCGGTACATCTGTCAAAGAATAACGCAGGTGTCCTAAGGCCAGCTCAGCGAGGACAGAAACCTCGCGTAGAGCAAAAGGGCAAAAGCTGGCTTGATCCCGATGTTCAGTACGCATAGGGACTGCGAAAGCACGGCCTATCGATCCTTTTGGCTTGAAGAGTTTTCAGCAAGTAAGAATAATGTATATTTAATTTAAATTCGATTTTTTCCCGGGAACCGTTTCAACGTTTTGCTTATGTTCCGAATTGGGTTCAAATAGAAAATGTTCCAAGTCCGGTACACTTATAAAAATTTCCAATATTTAATATTTAAAACATAATATGCGTAACGTTTGCGAGTTCCGATCTCATTCTAAAATGATCCATCTTCGTTTAAAATTTCATATAAAAATTTTTTTAGTCTTGGGAAGAACATTTTTGCGATTTGGATTTTTTTCGGGACTTTGAAATTTTTTGGGACATAGAAATTTTTCGGAAATTTTTAAAAATTATTCGCGAATTGATAGTTTCTTGTTCTATTTCAAAGATAAACTCGGGCGACAACGAGAGGCGAGCGCGAGTCGGGCCGCCGACGCTCCGAATCGCAGCGGACTCGCTCGGATTTACGGCAAATCCTTCCCGGAAGGCAGCAGGAGGGTTTACTTTTGAAGAGTTTACTTTTAACATTAAAAACTCTCAAAATTAATAAACACTCGATATAGTCTGGCTAATTTTATACAAATTATTCCGAAATATTTTTGGGACTTTTTTGGATTTTTGGAACTGAAAATTTTTCACATTTTTGGGGTCTTTGAAAATTTTAACTGAGTTTTAAATTATTTGCGAGTTGTTTTACTCAAAAGTTTCGAACGTGATTCCGGCTGAGGAGCGCTGGGCAGGCCGCCGGTGGTCCCGATCACCGCGGACTTGCCCGGACCGATGCCGATTTCGCCCAGGAGAGAGGGCTCGCACCGGGGGAACTGGTGCGAAATGCTTTTTTGCATGGAAACGCAGGTTTCGACGCTCAGACCGAGGTAGGCAGTCTGCGTGTTACGAACTTACCCGGCGAGAGTGTTTCGGATTGGAAACAAAAGCAGCCAAGCTAAAAACGCCTTGTCCTCCAAAACTTACACGTCGGCGCGAAAAGCCGGGTTTCGGTCTGGAGCTACCGCTTATGCCCACACCTGGTGTCTACCTTGTAGTCCGCGCCCGTCGCGTCCGATAGATTTATATCTTTCAGGCCGGCGGGCGACGAATTGAGTTTGCCCACGTATTTCAAATGCGATGTTACTTACCGGCCCTATGCCGAACACGAGTATCGCGTATTTCGCGCAATGCTCTGAAGTAAAGCTGCCGAACGGTGGTTCAAGTGGGCCAGCGGGGATCGCTAAGAGGCTCCCGGCACAGTGCCGTTGAAATCCACGCGCACGCCAAATCCAAACCGAATCGATGACAATGTCGTCGTTGTCGTGCTGTCTACCTGTACCGTTTCGGCGGGTTAGGTCTTGGGCGGGCCCGTTTGCTGGATGCGCTGGGCGGTCGGCTAGAAATGCCGGCCGTCCTTCCCCAGTCGACACCCGTTCAGCCTTTCTCGCGGCGGTATCTCGAACGTACAGGCGGCGCGAGGCTTCCTAGTTTATTCGTGTAAGGTGGAGGCGCAGGGGGCCAAGGGTTCAGGCTCGATGCGCGAAGCGATTTAAGAAAGAAAGAAAGACACGTAAGAAAGAGGAAAGAGAGTAAAGAGAGAATATAGGGCAAGTAAAAACAAATGAAATAAAGATGAATTCAGAACATATCCGTGTGTCGTGCGTGCGAGCGCTACTTCTTCATGCGGATCACTGTCCAGAATTTAATCTTAAAAACAAATGAAGCGAAGAGAGGCGAAGTAATAGAAATGAAACACGAAAAATAAACGAAAGGAGGGTTCGCGCTGTTGTGTGTTAATTCACGCATAATGAATGAAAAGATAAATAAAGATAAAGAAAAAATAAAACAAAGATAAATCAGTGGCTTCCTGTTCTTGTACGAACATGTCTGTGTTTGCTTATGAAATAGTAGCCTCCGGCTCATCTTGTACAGGAGAGTGCAAGGGTGGTTCCGGTTGTATATTTGCTGTTGAGTATGGATATGAATCCGATGCACTAGAAGAAATTGTATGCGACGGAGAATATTGTGGCTCCAGACTTAAAAATTCATATTTGCTAAGCACATCATAATTTCCCTCTTTGCTTTTATTTTGAGAATTGGTGGAAGCTTTTTCAACATGCTTCTTACGTGGTCTGGAAGATCTTGATCTTCACTATATGTGGACATATTTTGTAAAATTTGTTGTCGAGATTCTTCTCTTTTTTGAAGGTAATCTAATATGTCCATTTTCTTCTGCCTTTTATTAGATTTCGGAAACGTAGCAGATCTCTTTGAACATGATGGTGTGCCCGTTAGTGGAGTGATATTAGTTTGGCTGTCTTCCGTAACATTCTCTGTCTGTTCGTCATTCTGCAAAGAAGAAGATTCATGGAGCTGACCAGGTATTTGGTTATCCTGAGTAGTTAAATCATCATATTCGATATTGCTTATCGTTAACCGTTCCCTTGTTGCTGTCTCTACGAACGATAACAAATTTGCGTATTTTTTAAATTTTGATCTTGGATTTTTAGGCGCTGCTGATCCAGTTCCAGATTTATTTTTTCGTTTCTGACGGAAATATGTGTCTTTAATATTTTTCCAACGCTTCTTGCAACTATCACCTAAAAAAACAAAATCAAACAGGAGAAATGTTTAAAACTTTTTTGATATCAGTTTTCAAACGAGTTTCGACGAGTTCAAACGAGTTTCTTATTTTCATGTTCATTGCGACTGGGGAGAGCTACGGCATCCTTATCGTTTTCCTATAGAATATCGGTATGTTATATTTCCCGAATCATACGAGAAGTTCTTAAACTGCTAAAGCAAAAACTAATGCCAATTGCAATGCCCTCACCAAACAAAAATGATTTCCAGCGAATTGAAAAAGATTTTTGGGAAAAATGCAATATGAAAAACTGTGTTTCAAGTATTGATGGGAAGCACGTTCGCATCAAAGCACTAGAGCATAGTGGTAGCCTTTATTTTAATTACAAAGATTATTTTTCAATTGTAATAGTGGCTTTGGTGGATGCTAACTACGAGTTTGTGGCTGTTGATGCTGGCTCGTATGGCAAGGATATATATAAGGATGATAGTAACATATTTAGGAAGTCGGTCATTGGAAAAAAAATAGCAAGCAACAATTTCAATTTGCCTGACGCAAAAACTTTGCCGGGCACTAATGTCAAATTGCCTCAATTTTTGATAGGAGATGAGGCTTTTGCTTTAAACACTTACATGATGAAGCCCTATCCGAGAAGAACAAGGCTAGATCGCCAAATGGAGCTATTTAATTATAGACTATGTCGTGCACGTCGTGTAGTAGAAAATGCATTTGGATTATTAAGTCAAGTTTTTAGAGTATTTTACACTCCAATTGCGATAGCACCAGACACTTGCACCGATTTAATACTTGTAGCATGCTGTTTTCACAATCTTTTACGTGATGCATACCTGGAGGATACTACTCATCCGTACTATGTACGTAACACACAAGAAGACGCCACTGAAAACATGATTGATCTGGCAGGTAATAGGGGATTTTCATATGATTCTGTACAGGTGCGGAATCAACTCAACGTTTATTTTAGCTCAGAAGTTGGTCAAGTATCTTGGCAAAAAAACCATGTTTAATATGAATTAAAGAAAATAAAACTGATTAAAATGTACTGACCGCTTTTATTTAATATAGGAGAAATTGCATTCCAAACATTGTCCTTTTTTTGTTGGTTTCGGTAATTCTCTTCACTTAGATCGTACAATATTGCTTTCTAAAACATAATTTATTAGTGTCTCGTCTTCCTTCTCCGAAAATATGTTATACATTTCTAATTGTCAGATGTTGACATGATAACCTCAAAACCTGGTTCAATTCGTAGCAGTCGTGCGACTGTATTATGTATGCGGGCGAACGGTCGCTATCGCGGAGCGTCAGTACCGTGGCGTCATTATTGCCGCGTCAGTGTCGCTGCGCTCTAATGGCTCCTCATATGTTTCCATAGTGCATAATACTATCGCTATGTCGCGGCGGCTTTGACACTGCGTTAGTGACGCAAGAGCCGCTTTGCTCGGAAGTCGACCTTTACAGTTTCCCACTGTTAGTCTAAGATCTTCCATATGTTTCTTTCGGGTTGTTTGAAATGCAATGTATTTGGTTTTTTCTCCATTTAATAGTAGATTATTGGCAGAGAACTATTTGTATAGCTTTTTTAATTAACTTCTAGCTGAGCCTCTTCTGCATTGTCTTTAGATATAATGACACTACATCATCTGCGTACAAGGTAATTTGGTCTTCTACAATATAACTAACAAGATCAGCTGTGTATATCGAGAATAAAATGGGGTCTAATACGCTTCCTTGTGGTACCCCAATTGTGGTTGATATAATTTCCGATTGGTATAATTCTAACGATTCTCTATTGCAATGTAAATAACCTTTTTAAGTGAAGTGAGTTACCCCAACAAAGGATATCTTAATTAAGTACCGAGCCTACAGATGCGTTGTAAAATATTAGCAATATTTCCAAGTTGACAACGTTTCTGAGCTAAAGGATGCAATAACAGCATTTTGTCAACTTCAACGCTCTTTCCACCTTATTACTCTGAATAAAAACGACAGTCCCTTCCCCTTCTCGTCCATGTAGTCACAAATCTTTCCACGCATTCTCTCCTGCTCATTTCACTCCGCCATCGTGCATTCTTCCAACCAATAACTCCACATATCCTCCTTCAACCCACACACCATACACCTTCTACTTTCCTTATTCATCCAATGCCTCCTGCTACGCTATTCATTACCACACCTAAATCTCGCTGACTGGTCCTCCGACCCTTTACTTGTCCTCAAATAACCAGGAACATAGCCGTGCACATGTATCTGACTGTAGCCTTGGTGATATTTGCTAGCCTGTATTTTGGATTGGTGCTCTTGGCAGTCCACTTCTAATTATCTCTCTCTTAGCATCATTTTCCACTAAGCATCCGCACTTTTTTCCCTTTCCAACCCCTCGGATGATAACCTACCTCTCTCATACAGTTTCCTTTTATTCAGCCCCCAACCACTCTCTCTTCTACCACTTAACCCCTCTTTATTCACTGCTCAAAAGATTTCATCTCCTAACCCATCCACCCTATACTCGAACTTGATCTCTCTTTCCGCAGCAGTTACCACCACCTTACACGCACTCACTTCCTGAAGGACAATGTGACGAGGCGTCGATCTATCAAGTTTCAACACTTTCTTAAAAAACTTCAGCTGCACCCTTTCGATCTTGTCTTCCTCTTTCGTACCCTAGACCTCACATCCATACAGTAACACGCCTTGCAGACATGCCTTATCCTCTTTGCTGCTCTAAAGTTTTCATCAAAGTTTCTTTTCCAAACCTCACCTCACCCATGCCTTCTTTGTGACATACTCTATGTGCTTTTTATTACTGTATCCAGTCCCAAAGACATACCCTAAGTACTTAAATTTACTAACTTCCTCTATTTCAGTACCCTGCCATTCAAACTTTTCTTTGCTATATCGCCCACCCCTTTTAAACCGAATTCATTTTGTTTTACCAAAATTCACTCTTAAATACCTCTTTTCGAAATACCTACAAAGCCTTTCAATCACGTCCTTCATCTCGCTCGCGGACTTTGCAAATACACCATGTCATCCGCATATGCCAAGCTTCTTTTTCCCAATCACCACTCCCCCGGCTTGACAGGCCTGTAGAACCTTCTCCATATCCGCCACATACAGATTGAAGATTGTGGGACTCAAAGGGCAGCCTTGTCTCAGGCCCTTCCTCACCTCAAAATAGTCCGATTCCCATTCATTCGCTACTACCTTACAGATAGTTTCCTCGTTCAAATCCCTGATGTTCATACTTACACACTGAGATTCCTAGCTTGCCCAAACACTGATCCAATCTCCTGTTCACCGAGTCATATGCGGCTTTCAAATCAATGAAAAGAGCAAACAGGCATCCCTTTCTTATTTCTTGGTCTATCATGACTCTTAAGGTCACCAGATGTTCCACCGTGCTCTTTCCTCCTCTGAACCCCGCTTTTATTTCCAGCAAAAGCTCCGTTCATTGATTTCCGTCCAATTTTCTTCCAAGCGACAATCTAGGATTTTAGCAAATATTTTGTATGAGGAGTTCATCAAAGTTATACCTGTATAATTTTCTAGCGCGTCCCTCGTTCCACTCTTAAACACCGGATGAATTATTCCCACTTTCCAGCCTAGTATCTCTATTTGACTAGTATCCTTTTGTCTCCCTTTCTCCTTTTGATAGGGAGCTATCCTTCTTAATTGTTCCGTTAACTTCTCCTTACAGATGCCACGCTTATATTCATTTATCCACGCTTCATTTCCGAGAGTCGACGATGTAATTGATGATATGTTCCCAGGTCATGTATCGATCAATGACAATTCCCAAGTATTTGGTGTTTAAACAGGGCTGGATTGAGCCAGATGACGCTCTTATCAATAAACTATAATTTAGTTTATTGTGATTATTGGAAAATTGTATTATTTCCGTTTTAGCTGAGTTTAATACTTGACAATTTTGACTACACCAGTTGGAGACTCCATTTATTCGAAGATTTGCATACCTTTGTAACTGCGACTCATTTTTTGGCTGAGACCACGCTGGAACTATCATCAGCAAATAATACCAGATCCTTGACACTGTCACAGATGTCATTAATAAACAAAATAAATAGCAGCCGGCCCAGAGTAGAACCCTGTGGGACACCAATATTTGACACAATTATATCTGAAAAGACAGTGTGATTTCAACTGTTTTTTATTTTTACCATTTGTTTGCTACCGGAAAGATTAGGTTATTAGTAGGATTTTACCCAAGATAGTACACAGCTTCTAACACCGTAAGTCTCCAACTTGTTACACAAAAGAAGATGATTTATAGTGTCGAAGGCTCCGCTCAAATCAAACAAAATGCCTAATGCTAGACATTTCTCATTCAATTTACTAAGAACTTGATTACAAAAGGAGAAGACAGCTTCTTCGGTGTTTTTCATTTTTGGGAATCCAAACTGGGTTTTAGAAATTAAGCAGTGCATCTCAGCAAATGCTGTTAACCTTCTAAAAAATAATATCTCATATACTTTAGAGAAAATAGACAAGAGTGGTGTAGGTCTATAGTTCTCAACTTAATTCTCTTCCAGTTTTTTATACACTGGGACTATCACCGATATCTTCAGCCGATCATGGAAGTAACCATTTTTAACTATGATATAGCGAATTACATATTAAAACAATGTCAAAATTACAAAAATTAAAATGCTAAATTCTAGCTACATAAGAGAAGTTCTACAGCATATTAGAGTATAATAAATTAGGACAAATAATAAAATATACAGATCATACGCGTATTTTGCTTGGGGTGAATTCTGTTAAAGGGCGTGGCACAAGAGAGCAGATACTAAACCTACGCCAACTGATAGAAAAGGCTTGGGAATATTACACGCCCATGTATATCTGCGTAGTCGCCTATGTGAAGGCTTTTGATAGAGTTAAATGGCAAAAACTGTGGCCAACCCTCATAGAAAAGGGAGTACCAGAGCATATCGTCCTCCTGATTAGGGGTTTATTGAAGAAAGCACCGCTGTCATCAGAGTCGATAAACATCTATCCTCCGAATGCAAAATAAGAAAAGGAGTAAGGCAAGGCTGCATACTCTCCACTATTATTTAACCTATACAGCGAAAGTATCATGCGCTACGTATTAGAGGACTGGGGCGGAGGGGTCACAATAGGCGGGATGAAAATCTCCGATTGCGGAGACACACTGCTACTGGCGAGCAGCGCAGATGAACTCTTAGCCCTATCTGAGAGGTTAGAACGCTCAGTCTGGAGTCTGGTCTTCAAATAAACATCCAGAAGACAAAAGCGATGATTGTTGACCGCGCAAATGATAACTGGCCAAATGTCCTTAAGGTCGGAAAATATGATGTCGTCGAGCAGTTTATATACTTGGGTGCAATTATTAATAACAAGGGATGCCGTGAATCCAAAATACGTGGGCGAATACAACTGGGAAGAACCGCTATGTCCCAGCTTACTCCAGTATGGAGGGATAGCAACATAACACGTAACACGAAGATCAACCTGGTCCATGCGCTGGTCTTTTCTGTATTTGGCTTTGCGGCGGAGACATGGGCACTACGTGCGGCTGACCGTCGTCGAGTGGATGCGTTCGAAATGTGGTGTTGGAGGAGAATGCTTAGAACACCCTGGACTGAACGACGTACCAATATCTCTATTCTTAACGAGATCAAATCCAAACAACGACTCTCAAGTCTGGTTTACTCCCGCATATTGAAGTTTTTCGGACATGTAACGAGAAGTGACAACCTAGAAAAATTGATCGTGCAGGGTAAGCCAAACGGCGGACGAAGAAGAGGGAGGTCTCCCTGCCGCTGGATAGGTACCATCAGGCAGTCTCTCCGCACTGACATTGAGACCGCTGTACGTGGAACAGCTGACCGATCGCGATGGCGAGACACCATCAAGCAGGGAATCGGCACACTTGAGGAGGCCTGATGGAGGCCTACATTTATGACCTGTCACTACACGTATGCCAAGACGTTAGATTAAGAAGGAGAGAATTCTTCAACATTGTAAAAGGCTTTGTCGGTTAAAATTTTTTTCTTAAAGCTTTGGTGTTTTCTTGCTTTAAGTTAAAAGGGATACATTTATATATGAATTTTCCTATTCTGATTGGGGCTTTCCTACATAATGTGACGTTTGATCTATGTGTGATAAAATTTATTCCATACCTTGTGTTGTGGTTGTGTATGTCATACCCAGCCGAAAACTCACTTTTGTTTTTGTGAATATAACAAGCTAATTCTCATATAGGCAAGGGGCTGTTAATATCTTTAGCTTGGCGAAGTACGATTTGCAAGAGGTTCTCCTACTAATTCCCACTAGGCATCGGATAGCCCTTTTGTGAGCCTTGAATACTCTTCCTATGTCGGGGGAAGCGCCCCATATCATGATTCCGTATGCAATCACGGAATGTATCTCCGAAAAATAGAAGTAAATTAATACCGCACCAATTCACAATATTCTTGAGCATATGAGGCATATAGATCTTACGATTCACTTTTTTTACAATTGACTCTGTCGCGATGTTCCATGTGAGGCATTCTTCGAAGGTAATTATAAATAGAAATTGTGTATTTTTTTTAATTATTATTATATATTAAATTAAAAATCTTGCATCATCCGCATATAGGATGCACTGTTTACCACTTATGTTATGAATGAGGTCAGTTGTGTATAGAGAGTAAAGAGTCGGGGTAAGAACGGTGCCCTGTGGAACACCTATGTTAATACACGCAGGTTCCGATGCGACGTACCCATTCAGAAGGTGTATTTTGACATAGCATTGTCTGTTATGCAGGTATAATTGGAAACGTCTTCCCACCTTCCCTCTGATACCATAATTGTGTAGCTTATCCAACAATATCTCATGAGACATACAGTCGAATGTCTTCGACAAGGTCGCAAAAGATCCCGACCGCAGATCTATCTCTTTAAGGACCTTATTATAGAACGAAAGGATGGATGTCGTTGTGGATTTGTTTTTTATAAATGCATGTTCTTCTTGTGGGATTATGTTGTGTTTAGTGATGAATTGTATTAGTTTTCGCTCCATGCTGTATTCATGGATGTTGGCTACTACAGATACTAAGGATATTGGTCGATAGTTGATGAGATTTGTTTTGTCTCCTTTTTTGTGTACTGGCACAATTACAGATCTTTTAGCAGAGAATAGCTGGATATATCTCCCTATTAAATTAACAATTTACTATCTGTGTAATTGGGAAAACTAGAAGATCACTAAATTCTTTTATAATATGACATGGGAGTAAATCTGGTCCGTAACTGGATTTATTCTTCAGTTTATGAAGAATTTTAGACATTTCCCTGATTGTGTAGTTTTCAAAGAAACATAAATTTGTCGTCGAACCAGCTATGATCTTTAGTAATAACAATGGGTGGAACAACTCTTTATGCAAGCATGAGTGTATTTTTGAAGAAACATTGAAGCGTCCTCTATTTGCTTCGAATTTTCTATACCGCACTCAGACCCTAATTTAATAATTGATTTTATTTTTATATTAGTTTTTTTTTAATTTGGGAAATTGAATCTTTCATACATAATGCACTCTGGCCAGAATGATTGATCATAAACTTCTTCTTTCAAATCTAGATCTACTCCAATATTTAAGCTAACATTGGTATGTATATCCACAGAAGGAGTTATTTTTTCTACTACAAAAATGTTTGACAGTTTTCCTGTTTTATCAACTAAGTAATCAAGAACAATCTTTTCTGTGACGTGTTCTTTGACTCTGGCGATATATATATATATATATATATATATATATATATATATATATATATATATATATATATATATATATATATCCATATTTTCTCGGCGTTGGTTCTCTTCCCACAAAACCCGTAGCTTTCTCCTCATCATCAAGCCTAGCAGTTCCTATACTTTTTCATAGGGTCCCATACCAGTTTTGATCTCATGGTGTATGAGATTATGGCCTTGATGGCTGCTTGGCTATCTGACAGAATAACAGATTACGTTTTTTTGCGATAATTTCTGTCGAGGTTAAATTGTGCACATCTTTCTATTGCATGTACTTATGCTTGGAAGAAACTTCGGTAGATTCCCATGGATTCAAAGTATTTGGTATGAGGTCCAAACACTCCTGCAGCAGTGCCTTCCTTTGTCTTCGAACCATCCCTATACCACTTGATAGCATTTTGCTCAATGTGGTATCCTGAAGATTCGTCGTTCCAATCGGCTTTACTGCTATACATTGCTAGGTAGTTTTTTTTTTCGAAATGGTATTTGTATATCATTTCATCTTATGGTACTACCAGCGAGGTGATCTTGGCAGCGAGGCTTTTCTGGTCTCTGCTCACGATTATTTTACCTCTGCCTATTACTTCCTTGCTGAACCTTACAATCGCCGATCTGGCGGCCCTCTCCACGGCAAGCGACAATGGAGTCAGATCCAGCAGCAGCTCTATTGCTGCTGTTGGGCATGACCCTATCGCCCTCGTGATTCAGAGCCACACGCCGTCTTTGAAATTCCTCAAGCTGCTTCCTCATAGAGACCAGCTTGGTTCTACTTGCCCACACAACTGCCCCGTAAGTGTTTGCAGCTCTCACTATTATGGTGTACATCCATCGCAGGGTTGTGGGCTTACACGTTTTCCCAGTCAGATTTCATCAACATTAGAGCGTGTATGGTTTTTTCTACCACTTCTTGAGCGTGCCTGTTCCATATGAGTTTGCTCTCTAGTGTTATACCCAGATACCTTATTTCCTGTTTGTATTCTACAGCCCTCCCATCTAACAGTATGGGTTGTAGGCAGTTTAGTCCTCTCTTTCTAGTAAAAGGTAGCACCGTGGTTTAGATCGGGTCTAGCTTTAGTCCCAATGTTTGATACCATCTACTAGTTGCTTTGAGGCCTTTCTGTAAGATTTCTGAGATTCAAGAGTGTTCCCTCAAACTTCCTTCGGGCTATAACGACTATGTCATCGGCGTAACCTTGACATTTAATGTCTAGGTGAAAGGTCCTATTGGTCGCTTTATCGTAATGTTACTATAATATGTAAATAATCTAATTTTAAGAACCTAGAGATAAAGAAACTAAAAATTAAAATAATTTTAAGACAATAAAAATAGAATTGTTGGATCGAAATCACACTACTTTCGGGAATTCTCCAACCATAGATAATGTCGACTTAGAAAATGTCGATATGCGGAACTACCTACTTCCTACGTTTTGTCGGGTTATATCTACATAAAATAGGAAAAAAACTTGTATAATGTAAGCGAATATATCGGCATTTCGGCCCCCCCTGCCGAGGAGGGCCCTGGGCACGTGCCCCGTGTGCCCTTATGGTAAATACGGTTATGCTCACACATTAAGATAAACTTGTGGTGGGTTAAAAAGGATGTTAAAAGTGATGATTCAATACTATCCCTTAACCACCTGGGTCTAAAAACACGAACGTACATACCCGGGACCGGTCATCGAGACCGCAACTTTTCTTGTAGAATTATACTAAGTTGAAATTATTATTGATGTGCTTTAAGTAGCTTAAACTATTTATTAGAATTAGTACAAGTAATAAAACCAAATAAAACCTTTAAATATATGAATAGCATGGCTGCGACAGTTACTACGAGGTAATTCATACTTACATTGAATTGAAAAATTCACTATGTTTTTAACAGACTATGTAAAAATGTTATACAACTTGATATTCACAGTAATATAAATTTCTACACATACCACGACTTAAGTTTCGACGTTTGACGGTCATTTTCAAGTGAGTCTAACAAATTGATGATGTTGAATATATAACCCTATAATTTTGGTGGGGAGGGGAGTTGTTTGTCTGTAGTTGAGGGCTTATCTGCCGGGGATTGGGTAAGATTAAAAAGTTGGGAAAAGTTTAGGTCCGTTTGCTCGTTAAGGAGATTAACGGAGGGATTACGAGTTGTTTTGAAAATTTCTAATGACTCTAGGAGATTAAGCTTTGGGCCTTTGTTGCAGTTATGCAAGAATTTAAGATTAGATATTTCGGGGAATTTGTGATTATGTGCTAGACAATGGTTTTTTTTAAGACGGAATGCACGGGAGTGTTTTTTTTAAGACGGAATGCACGGGAGTGAAAATCGAGTTGTTATGCTTCGTCCTGTCCGACCTACGTAGACGCTCTTGCATTCCGAACACCGAATCTCATAAACGCCAGATTTTTTTAGTGGATCGATTCTGTCTTTGGCATTAAATAATGTGTGAGATAATTTGGACGAAGGTTTAAAGGCCACTTGTAGATTTTGTTCTCTCAAAACGTTAGCTATTTGTTCACTAGTTTTGCCAAAGTACGTGAGGGAAACGAAAGTTTTATCTGAAATGGGCGTTCTCGGGTATATTTGGGACTTTGTGAATTGGCTCCATTTTTTATTTATTAACTTTTGGATGAGAGTTATTGGGAAGCCATTCTCTGTGGCAATTGATTTGATGGTGTTTAACTCTTTTGTTCGGTTGTCTTTAAATATATATTTTTTATTTGCAAGATAAAAAAATTGCAGTGAACAATTAGCCAGGCGCTGCAAGTTGTGGGTATTATTTGAAAAAAGATACACACGATTCGTAAAACCGTTGTGGTCTCAGTGACCGGACACCTGGGTCCGGTCACTAAGTCCGGTTAAGGGCTATAAAATATGTAAAAATTAATGTTTTCTAAGAATTAAAAAAAAACATTACCGATTGATTAGGATCATTTTTGTGATCTTCTTTTCGAAAAATAAAATTTAATAATATTTTTCTTCCGATTTATTGTTATATTATTAAAATAATATTTTCACTCACAATCACAAGATTAATTCAACCAACTATTGCAACTCGTACTTTGTCAAATTGTTATGTTGTGATTGATAAATAAATATATACAACTGAAAAGAATTTATAATTAGTGTTTTTACATTTTATTATGACTCTATTTTCGCACATTTTAAACACATTTCAGGGACCATTTAAACCATTTCAGGGACCATGTAATTTTATATTATTATTTTAATGTAGTTAGAAAATTTTCTTTAGCTGAACGAGACACTATCATGTACGCAACTGCCTGGATTCTAAGGCTGTTTCATTGAAAATGCACCCAAACAGCAAGTGCGAGTGGCGCTCAACTTTTTTGTTCACTCTTTGAGACAGAGCGGCATTAAAAAGTTGTCACCATATATACGTAAATATGCATGGTGACATATTTACAATTATCTTAAATTTAGTGCCTCAAGAGGTTAAATATCCCCTTGTTCTAGTGGGGAAATTGTAATTATCCACTCACCATATTAAATCAATACACAATTAATAAAATCACAATAAACAATATTATATTATATATTAATTAAATATTATAAAATTTAGTCCATACTCAACTTGAGTTATTGTTGTTGTTTAATTCATTTTATTGATATGATTATTGATACGATAGATTAGATAATATTCAACATTTTAATAAAAAAATCTTAGATTATTGTTATCACAAGTTAGAAAATGGATAAGCAGCAATTCGCTAGAACATTGTCTAAAGTGCCAACGATACCATAAGGTGCCAAATACAAAAGCAGCATATGGAGAAGCTGCCTTGATTTTAAGCATAATATAGGAACGTGGCACTTGTAAAATAGTAAGTCAGGTTGCTGTTTCAAAATCCTGTCTGATGCGACAGGACTTTTTACTTTCTGCATACGAAATCGCAAAAACAGTAAGTAATTTTCACAAATAATCATATTTTCTAAATTTTGCATAATTATCGTGACCAAATGTTTGGCCAAATAAAAACAGATATGTCGAAAACTTTTGAGTTATTGCCTTACCCCTTTGGTCGGCACATCTGATTTGCCTGCGCATTTTTTGCAAGTAATTGACAAAAATTATTATCTTAACTGAGTATATTCGTCACTGCTGATACAACAATATTTACAACTTTCACAACAAATTTCTACAATAATGCAAAAAAGCCGCTGTTACCAGCTGCTCCTTTAGCTTTTATACGATTTTTTGTTATAGTTATAAGTAGGGTTTTTGCGTACCCGACTTTTTTTAATACCCGGGTATCGGGTATTAATTTTTCATAAACCCGGGTATTTGCAATTTTTGCAGAAAAAAAAAACAATTTTCTTAAAATTATTTTATTACGAAAGAGTGAAGTATGTCAATAAGTCTCCTATCAGTCACACAGTTAAACAGTCTTGTTCTCATTTACACACAAACTTATTAGGAACTAGTTCGATAGTAGTCCTGCCTTCGCTTTTCGGTAGAGTTAGCTGTTTATGAATAGGATGGTTGCGACAGTTACTACGTGGTAATCCATACTTACATTGAATTTTTCAATTCAATGTTAGCTGTTTATGATGAATTTACTACGATTAATGCACCCGAATGGAAATACCGTCTTCTGCAATCAAGCGTGCAATAATTTCGTAAATTGTAGTACAAAGTCTTTTTAGAACTAGGCTTGAAGTTTGTTCAGATTCAGAGTGAGAAGACGATGTCGATGGCACTTCTTTTTCGCACGTAAAGTTCTGTTTTTCAATCTTTATTTTATTTACTTTATCTAAATGTTTTAATAAAACATTTGTTGAAGAGCTTTAACCCTCGACTTAAGCTCGGCTGTCATTGCAGCCATAATGACCTCTCTTGTCTGAAATCGCGTTCCTTTCAATGGCCTCTTGACTTTGGGGAATAGCTAGAAGTCGCAGGGGGGCCATATCAGGAGAGTAAGGAGCCTGTCGAAACAGAGGAGTCTGGTTTTTCGCCAAAAAATTGTGATAGGATAATATTTTTGGGCATATTGAACATTGTACTGATTCCTTATTCTGTATTTTTTTTAAGAATTTCCATACTCCAGAAACAGGACTTTCCATTTTGTCTACGAAAAGTAAACCATCGTTTAGAAAAATTTTATAGGTAATTTACTTATCTACTAGATATAATTTTTTATATATAATATATAATATTTAATTCAATTACTCACCGTTCACCGAACAATATTTTAATCAAACTACTACGAAATAAAAACAAAACATGGCGACATAACCAAACCTAACCTCAAGTTTACTGCATTTTTTGTAAGAAATACAACGCCTTCTTTAGAGTTGTTTTAATTGTTTTTAGTGCAAATTTACCAGTTACTAGCTGAGGAGAAATTTCCGGAAGTGCTAAAAATATCAAAAATTAACCAGTGCAGAAAAAATTAGCAAACACGGATACTCAAAACTACAGACCAATTGCCCTCATATCGGTATTAGCGAAAATTCTAGAATACTGAATGCAAACCAGAATAACTCCATTTATCCAAAGATATAATCTGATTCCTACTCAACAACATGTTTTTTGCAAAGGCAAATCCACCTCAGCAGCTTTGATAGAAATCTACAGTAAAATATTACAGGAAGTTGATGTACGCAACCACCCTATAGGAATATTCTGCGACCTAACAAAAGCTTTTGACTGTGTTTCTCATAGTATTCTATTAGACCAGTGGTTCCCAAAGTGTGTTCCGTGGAACCCTGGGGTTCCTCCATAAAAACTGGGGCTTCCCAAACAAATTTTATTTCTTAAGAATGGTGTTTAATTTAATATATTTACATTTTTTTCGGAAAATTTACAAGCGACCACCAAATTTAATTTAAAAATACTAAATAAGGTGACTGAAAATTCCAACAAGAATATCAGTTCAGGAACATTTATAGCTAGGTAAGTACAGGTCGACCATATAATTCAGATCGTATACAAAGTTTCAACATCAAAAGAAATACCGTAATATCACTAAAACAACATATAAAACATATAAATAATATATATATATATATATATATATATATATATATATATATATATATATATATATTGTAATATATATATAAAGGGTCCGTATATATATAAAGGGTCCGCCAATAAGCGCGCTCGATCTTTAAAATAAAATAAAGCAAGTTGTGTGAGAGGTATAAATGAAATTTATTTTTTGTTTGAAAGAGTATTCGAAGGCATTATGTATGGAAAATAATATCGTTCAAATGGCCACCTCGGCTTTGCTTGGTGGCGCGCATACGAGAAGTCCAATTTCCAATGACTCTGGCGCACAAATCGGGCTGTATTTCATCGATGGCGTGGCGTATGTTGACTTTGAGGTCATCAGTGTTTTGTGGTTGGTTTGCGTAGACCTGTGATTTAAGAAAACCCCACAAGAAATAGTCTAGTGGGGTTAAATCGCACGATCTCGGTGGCCAGTTGATGTCGCCTCCGCGCGAGATAACCATTCCTCCGAAGCGCTCGTGCAGAAGATTCATTGTGGCGCGCGCTGTGTGACTCGTAGCGCCGTCCTGCTGAAACCACATATCCTCGACATCCATATTGTCGATTTCATGCCAGAAAAAGTTCGTTATCATGGATCTGTATCGTTCGCCGTTTACCGTGATGGCCACACCATCGTCGTTCTCGAAGAAATACGGCCCGATGATGCCTCCGGCCCAAAATCCACACCAAACAGTTACCTTTGCTGGGTGCATTGCGACCTGGTGGACCTCCTGTGGATTGTTCTCGGCCCAATAACGGCAATTCTGCTTGTTGGCATTCCCATTTATCCAAAAATGACTATAATAATAACTAGGTTTGACAACTCTACCACAAACAACATGGCCGCCATCAGCTGTTAAAGATCGAGCGCGCTAATTGGCGGACCCTTTATATATATATATATATATATATAGATTGATTGATTGATTGATTGATTTAGTTTATTTATGCCAAGGCGTATGGCCAAATGGCAATTTAAGAATACAATATAAATACAATATAGGTATCATTTTTAACATTTGTTAGTCTTACAGGTCTCCCAAAGATAACAAAATATGATATAACAAAATAACAATAACAAAAAATGATAATATGATAAATAAATGGTAATTCATAAATGATTACATAAATACTAATTTATGATTAAATTAATTACTAATGATTACTTAAATACATACCATAATATGGTACATAAACACAGATATATTTTTAATGAGATTTAACCAAATTTAGGGTATCAAAAAATAGACCCTTAGGCCTTCTGTAAATGCAAGACAGCAAAAGATGAGCACCAGTCGCTAAAGTCACATCAAGCATAAGAAATTCTGGTTCATTTAAATGGTTTGAGGTAGAAATATGTAAAACCTTTGTTTTTAGAGATTTATGAAAGAGACAAGCAACTCCACCACCCTGTATATAACGACCACTATCAGTGTGCTTTAAAATGCGATCTCTCCTTATTAGAATATAATCATCTAGTGAAAAAATACTATTTTCTATGGAAGGTTTTAACCAAGTTTCAACGAGAACAATAATATCTGGTGTAGTTTCAGCAACTAAATTAAGATATTGAGCAATATGGCCCACAACACTATTTATATTTAAACTTAAAATATTTAATAGTGTGGACCCTATATCGACTGAGCTATTGGTTAAATCTACATTTTGCTATTCTAACTTTCCTAAATCTAGTTCACAGTCGATTCTTAGTTTTTCCGAGTTATCGTCCTTTTTAACAAAAATTTGACTGTTTTGCACCCAGACATACCTAAACCTTAATGCCTTTGCTTTATTTTTCGTGTTCATTAACAGCTTATGTACCTTAGGGTGTAAAAACTCATTTACAAAAATATTTCCATGAAAAGATTTCTCAACAATAGTAGGAAACACCATACTGACGGGCAAGTTTTTATGCTTTCTTTTGGTATTGATGATGAAGTCACGAACTTGAACCGATTTAAGGTTAAGTATGTATGAGTGCAAAACAGCATTACCACTATTATCACTGGCCATAGATTTTTTCTTATTTTCAAACTTACGTATGTTCAAAATATCAGTTTTTAAATCTGATATTTTCAATTTCTCAAAAACATTTGACACTATATCAGAAAGATCAAGCCTCTCACTAACAACATCCGGAATTCCTGAGATCATTAGTTCCGACGTGGCCAAAGCTGATAGTGACGAACTTGAGGTTCCATCCTTTCCTTTAGAATGATAGACAGATGATATCATATTTTCCAGGTTATTTGTTTTTAAATAGAGCTCAGAAATACGCGAAGTATTCGAAGCAACATTCCCGATTATAACAGATACCTTGTCATTAAGCGTGTCTTGAGTCTGCCGAAGTAACTCCATTTTATTTTCAATTTGGTCGAGTCTTAAGGAAGTTTTCTCACCCGATGCTGCTATAGCTGTCATTATCTGAGTAAACTTTTCATCTAGTGATTTTGATGACCAATCACTTGGGATAGCAGGAGAAGCTTCTTCGTTCGACATTTTTGACGAGCGCGACCCACTCACCGTTGTATCCACGTTTGGCAGAAGTTTGTTAAATTGTTTCCTGCAGCAATCCGTCGATGGCTTGTTCTTAACGAAGTCTCGTGCACAACCAGGATGAAAAGAATTCTTGCAAGAATTACATGTGATAGCCGATCTGGCTGTTTTTTTGCATTTAAAGCATAAGTCTGCCAATAATGACATTACAGTGTATAGACAGATTTCAGTTCAACTTGCGCTGCTACGCTACTGGTACCAGACCTTCACTAAATAGCGTCCATAAAAGTTAACCAAACAGATCACAAGTCTCAAGCTAGAAACTCAAGCAAGAAATAGCTAAATAACTATTTGATTTTCACACTCGTAAATTCCTATCAGGGTTTGCTGAATGAATTATGAATTATATTTTAAATATTAAAACTTCATACAAAGACAAAAGTGTTTTATATATGACGCGAATCGAACCGACGACCACTGAATCTAAAAGCAAGAGTTTTACCACTGCACTAATAGACTTCGTTCACGAATGAACTTAAACGATAATTTCTATTTCACTTTTAGTTTTTATTTTATCACTATGAGGTTATCTCCACATGGAGAATTTTAACCCTAAACTTAATTTATAAACTCAAACTTATCAGTCATTTAGAGACGACTAAATGTTACAGAAACACATGGACTGCCCTTATATGGCAGTTACACAAGGTTTATAGATTATTTTATAACTGAATTAGCACTTTTTTACACTTTTTAGCTCTAACAAAACACGACACACTCGAGAGGACAAACCATAGAGAGAGAGAGAGAGAGAGAGAGAGAGAGAGAGAGATAGAGAGAGAGAGAAATATCAAAGAAGAAATGGATAGGCGAGTAAGAAAATAGAGAGGCTAAGAGCGGAAGGCAAGTGGATGAATGCGGAGACGAGCGAGTGAGAGACAAGGACGTGGACATGCAGGAGAAGAGAGAAAGAATAAGGGAATCCAGATACAATATAAACTTAAAAACAAACGGAACACAGCGTAAATATATAAATATATTCAGTCTTTCCGCAGCTCTATAACAATTACTGAGTCTTTTTAGGACTAACAAAACAAATCTCCTGTGAAATTTGTAAGTTATTTTATAGCTTTCAGTCCACCTTCGTGGCATTAAACAAAAACCATAAAAATATTGTTATATAGAATAATTGTTATAGAGCTCCGGAAACGCTGAATATATACAAATACAAATATATTAATTAATTAATTACCTATTGAGATACAACAATATCTATAGGTTTAGTTACAATAAATACTTAAAGCTAATAATTTTGAAATTTACATTAAAAAAAATCATTTATATTATAGAAGGGAGTTTGTAGTTCTTATATGATGTTTCATCGCGCAGGCTATTAGGCAGGTTGTTCAAATTCAAAATAATTTATTTACATTATTTAAGCACCCGATACAAAAAGGCCTAAATGAAAATATGTCAAACAAAACAAGAAAGAAAATTTAAAAGTTTGTAAAACATCACAAAACTTTAAATTTAAAAATTGATTATCACATTTAAAATGTGTACCACCGAACAAAATTTTTATATACAAATATTAAAAGCGTTAAAAAGAAGCAATACATTTAAAAATAATAAATAATTAAAATATAAATTAAATAATATATAATTAAAATATAAATATTAATTAAATAATAAATTATTAACATATAAATTGAATAATAAATTTAAAATATAAAATATAAATTGCATAATAATAATAATCAATAATTAGCAGCGAATTGAAAGTGCAGCAGTATATTCTTCCATATTATAAGGTTCTATATTATTTATGAACTCGTGTAATTCTTTTTTCACCTTATTTATGTTTTTCAATTGCTTTAAATTTTTCGGAAGGTTATTGTATAACCGTATGAAACTGTAAGGCGGGTTTTTTTCTGTCAACGACATTTTGTGCTGAGGCAAGTCGTACAGGTCATTCATATGTCTGGTCTCTCTTTCGTTTTGTTTCTCGTGTTCGGTAAACAAGACTTTATGTTTGAATATAAACATAACACATTCAAAAACATATGTTCCTGTGGTTGTTAGGATCTTAGCTTCTCTAAACTTCCCACTGCATGAGTCTCTATAGTTTAGATTGCTCAGAATACGTAACGCTTGTTTTTGTATTGTAAATTTCCTTTTGGTCTGAGATCCATTTCCCCAAAACGCTATCCCGAAACGCAGATGACTATGGAAATTTGCGAAATAGACCAATCTTAGAATTTGCAAACTTAAATACGGTTTTAGAGTACGAATCGCAAACACTGCTCTGTTCAGTTTTGTTGTTAGCTGGCTTATATGAGTTGACCATCCCAAGATCTCATCAATGTGGATACCTAAAAATCTTACAGATTGTTTTATTTCTACTCTGTCCTCATCTAACTTTATTTCATGGGGATAGTTAATAGTACTACGGTAGGTCTTGAATACTATTATATTAGTATTAATACTTATCTGCTCCCCTGCCAATCTCGGAGTTTTCATTTTCTCTAATCTTAATAAAAAATTATTAATGCAAGCGTGACGTGGCCAAATATCTGGGTTTTTCACATTTTGGAAATCGTCAAAAGGAACACCTTAAATGATGAATACTCCTCTGGATGCTTTTGGCTGCAGCTTTTTACACATAACTTGATTAAATTTTTTATTCGAAAGATATGTGGTAATATCTTTTTCATTCAACTGGGGATCCAACTTATAAACATGCAGGTGTTTATAACGCATTGCAGCTTTGATTTCAGTTATCTCATCATTTGTTCCATGTATTATGTTGGATTTCCGTGTGGACCTTTTCCTTTGGCGCTGCAACTCCAAAGGATGTTCTAGAGATACATTTCCATTTTCTGTATTAATTCGGGTGGATTTATCTACCTCCGGTTGATTGTTTACATTTTTTGTGATGCTCTCTTCAACCTCTATGGAGCTCACTTTTTTGGCTTGATCGTGCTGGGTGTTATCTCCGTTATCGCCGATTTTTTGTGCCGAGTTTTGGGATTTATTCGTTGAAATATTTAAAGTTTCTCTCTGAACAATAGTTTCACTCGATGCGATTTTCTTGTTTTCTTCATTTAACGTTTCTATTTGTTTGGATAGTTCAGATATAACGGTAAGCAACGGTTCCACTTCTTTTTTTACAATATCCGATATGAATTTTTCGAAATTTTCACTTTGTAAAAAAGTAGTTAATATTTCGAATTGCTTTGTCGACGGGATGTTCGACCTAAGTTCTCTAGACATTTTATACTAATTCAAATACTATTCTCAAATAACTATTAAAAAGAGAAGTAGTCTTTAGAATTCACTAATAAATTCTCACTCTCACTAAATATACTCTCACTTTCCGCTTTGTGGGTACAACCGCTCGCGTTGGATGTCGACCGTCAACTGAATGGTTATATAGCTTCACTCCTTGGTTTTCCAATCCTTTGCTGCACAGGGATAGATTTGATTTTGAGGGGTATAAAAGATCTTTTCCTCTCGTATTATAATTATGGTTGTCCTTATTTTTTTGGAAATTTTATTTAACCTTATGTATATAGGCAGTCGTTTCTAGAACATACAAACTAATTACTGCTAAGATTCTTAGGTTGCGGAAGTGGTTTTTGTAGGAATCCGTAATTTTTAACGCTAATAGGTTCCTGATAATTCTCTTTTGTGCTACCAGTACTACTTCTGTTTGCGAAGAAGCACCCCATAAAATTAATTCATATTTTAATTAATACGCTTTGTATTTCAGCAAAATATCAACTGCGGAGATCTCCTATACGTACACACACACACATATATATATATATATATATATATATATATATATATATATATATATATATATATATATATATATATATATATATAGGAAGTGACTTAGCCTTCTTACGACGGTGCAAGGACACAAACCTTGTCCCATCATGCTGCAAAGTATCGTTCCATATCAAGACACTAAAAATCAACAACATTTTGTATAGTACCAGCCAAGCTATTCTAAGAGAAAGAGTACAAAACACAAGGCGTAGCTTGCACACCACGGATGAAGAGTTAATCAGGTTGCATCTCCAACTACGCAACCAAATTCACCCTCTTCTATGGAATACGATCAGCATGCTAGCTGAGCATAATGCCGAAAACATAACCTTTTATAAAACCGAAAAACAAAAAAATAAAATTGAGCATCTGCAACAACCATTAAAACGCGACAACAACAACAAACATGTTTCACATAAACTAGTGCACAACTTATCAGATTCACAGTTCGACGCAGGACACGACAGAGGTACTTAGACAGAATACTACAACCATACACTGAGGACATGGAGTCTTACGTAAAAAATTCCACCCATTTCGTTGACATCATCAAAAAACAGAAACTAGAACATAATGACATCCTAGTAAGCTTTGATATAACTTCGTTATTCACACTAATACCAACGGAAGAAGCCTTAACCATAATTAAAGAAAAGGACAAACCAGCAAAGCATTTTGACCAATTGACCTAGTTAAGCATTGTCTTGCAAACACTTACTTCGTATAAGAAGGACAGCGATACACACAAACAGAAGGAGCACCCATGGGATCACCTCTATCACCGGTGCTAGCCAATCTTTTCATGGAAGATCTAGAAACACGAGCATTGAAAACAACCACAAAAAACCGAAGCTCTGGTTAAGATTCGTCGATGACACATTCGTCATCTGGCAACATGGAAAGGAAGAATTATACAAGTTCTTGAACAACTTACACCAAAGGATCAAGTGGATAATGGAAATAGAACAAAATGGCACGTTACCATTTTTAGACGTGCTAGTAATTCAAAAGAAAGATGGAACTCTAGATCACACTGTTTATAGAAAAATGACACATACCTACAGATACCTAAATGCAAACTCTCACCATCACTCAGCACAATTCAATTTATTGTTAAAAACACAAAATAGATCCATTAAATTAGCAGATGCAGAACACCAAAAGGAAGACACATCCAAACTACGCAGTGCTTTGATATCAAATAGATACCCAAAAAGACAAATAAACACCATCATGAAAGAAAGTAAACTACCAAAAGCTAACGATCAGAACGAACGAGAGACTACCAAAAGAGCCTTTTTACCATACGTCAAAGAAACAACAGACAATATCAGCAGAGTACTGGGTAGGTACGATATCAAGACCGTTTACAACGCAGACAGAAAAATTTCACAAATCTTACGAAACCCCAAGGAAAAAATTCCGTTAGAAGAACAAGGAGTGTACGAGATACCATGCGGATCATGCAATCTTTCATACATCGGACAATCAAATAGGCGAATAAATATTAGACGAGATGAACATAAAAAAGCAGTAAGCCGTTAAAACAAGACTTCATCTCTTGCCCAACATGTAGCAGCTACTGGACATACCATTAATTTCGACAACAGAACAATAGGTAAAATGGAAGATTACCATAAACGGATCATCATGGAGGTCATAGAGATAGAAAAAAGACCTAACAACTTAAACAAACGAGATGATGCTCAACGTTTACCACACACATGGAGATCAACAGTGTATGGAATAATAAGAGCAGCCCCACAAAGATGAAGTGTCATGGTCGTCAGCAAAAAGTGAACTGTCAGAAATGCCTGAACTGTCAAGCAGAGCGCAACACATATAACCTGAAGATGGCAACAGGGAGATTGCCAAAAGCTTGTAAAAAAAATACATATATATATATATATATATATATATATATATATATATATATATATTATTAGCGTTTGGACCCTATGGGATCACGTAAAGCAAACTTGACTTCATTTTGTAATGTATTTTCTATTTTCCCACGCTTTCTTCATTTTTTCTCCGTGGATCCTCTTCCTTTCATCCGGCCGTCTTGGGCTTCTCATTCTCCGACATCACTTCCCATTTGTTAACCTTTTGTCTGTAAGTCTCTCTATTTTCAAATTCTGTAATGTTTATTTGTGCTTCTTCCAGATCTTTTCCTACTTGGACTATCCATGGAGTTGTCTTGACTCCTTGTATGTATGTGAGGACTCGCTTGACGATCCTGGTTTCTGGTAGTCTGTAGAGATGTCCATAAAATTTGAGTCTCCTTTTCCTGATGTCTGAAGCGAGGTTGGATATTTTTTCTGTTGTTTTGCTGGAGTGTAGTCTGTATCCGTCTTCTGTTTGTTTTGGGCCTAAAATTTTTCTCACGATTTTCCTTTCTTCTTTTAGAAGATTTTCTAGATCTCTTTTTGTGTGGAGTGAAAGCGTCTCACTCACATAGAGTGCTTCTGGTTTCACTACAGTGTTGTAGTGTTTTATTTTTGTGTTTAGGCATTGTTTGTTATAGATGTCTCGTGTTTTGAAGAAGGCCCTCATCATTTCCTGTTGTCTAGCGCTAGCGCCATTTTGCGCTATTTTTTCTCCTCCTGTAGGTTCTAAAATTTCTCCAAGGTATTTGAAATGGGATACTCTTTTGATTTCACTGTATTTCGTATTCAATTTTTGTGTTTTGTATTTTTGTGCAAATGAATTCTGTTTTTGTGAAAGAGATTTGCAGTCCAACTTTTTCTGCGCATTCTTTGAGGACTTCTATCTGCTTGATTGTTGTCTCTTCACTCTCCGCAAGTATTGCTATATCGTCTGCAAAATCTAGACATGAGATTTCTACTTTGTCTTTAGTCCTTCCTAATTGTGTGGGTTTTCAGCGCTTTTGAGCTTTTAGCTCTTTTTCCCATTCTTTCATAACTTTGTGTAAAGCCAAATTGAAGAGTAGCGGGGACAGGCCATCTCATTGTCTGACACCTGTTTTTATCAGAAATGGTTCGGAAATTTCTCCCATGAACTTTACTGTTGATGTCGTGTCTGATAGAGTTTGTTTAATGAGTCCTCTAGTGTTTTCGAGTCCAGTCCTTGATCTTCCAGGATCTCGAAAAGTGATTGCCTGTCTATGGAGTCATATGCTTTTTTGAAGTCCGCAAAGGTGCATATAACTGGTGAATTTCTGATGGCTTTGTGCTTAAGTACTGTTTTTAGGGTGAAGATCTGTTCTGCGCATGAGAGACCTGATCTGAAGCCTGCTTGGTATTCCCCTATTTTGTGTTCTAGTTGTTCCTCTAGTCTTCGGAGGAGGCTCATGGACATGACCTTGTAGGCGACTTGTAATAGGGAGATGCCTCTGTAGTTGTTCACGTCAGCTCTGTCCCCCTTTTTATGTAGTGGGTGTATGAGTGCACATTTCCAGTCCTCTGGTAATTTTTCAGTATTTCTTGAATAATTTGTGTAAATTCTCGTAGTGAATTTGGTCCTAGATTTTTCAGTAATTCTGCAATGATTCCATCTTCTCCAGATGTTCTGTTGTTCTTGAGCCTTTGAATGTGTCTATTGATTTCTTCTTGTGTGGGTGGTGGTGAATCCGGGTGTTTTTCTGCTAGTTTTTCTCTGGGGTATCTTGAGGTGGGTTCTTGGCAGTTTAATAGATTAGAAAAATATCATGATAGTTCTCTGCAGTTTTCTTGATTGGTGAGTGCTAGCTCTCCTGTTTCTCTTCTGAAACATATGTTTTGTGGTGTGTAGCCTTTGATTTTACCTGCGAATGTTCTATAGAAGTCTATTATATTGTAGTTCCTGAAGTTTTCCTCTATGGACTTTAATTGTTCTTTTATAAATTTTCTCTTGATTTGTCTGAAAATTTTTGTGACCTCTCTTATTTCATTAAATTTCTGTTGTGTTACTGGTGATTTTTTACTGTTGTAGGTTTGGAATGCCCGTTTTCGTTTTTCTAGTGTTTTCTCACATTCAGTTTGAGTCCCACCACGGGTGTTTTGTGTTCTTCTTAAGTGGAATCAGTTATTTTGCTTTCTATACGATTTTCCTGTGGAAGTTTGCCCAGTTGTTTACCTGTTCTTTATCTCATTCTTGTTTTGTGTTGGTTTCCTTGATCATTTTTGTGTCGAATTTCTGCAGGTGTTTTTTATGTATTCTATTTGGATTGAATTTTATTTTAATTCTTGTTAGATAATGGTCCGAGTCTATGTTCGCACCTCGCGGACTTGTACATCATGGATCTCTCTTTGTGCCTGGTGTGTGATTGCGTTATGATCGATTTGGAATTCGCCGATGGACTGTATTGGAGACCTATAAGTCTTTTGTTTTTTAGGTGTTTTTCTGAGGGAGGTGGAGATGATTTTGAAGTTGTTCTGTTCACAGAGTTCAATTAACCTTACGCCATTTTTATTGGTGAATTTGTGTGCGGGAAATTTCCCAACTGTTTTCTGATACATTTTTTCTCTGCCAATTTGTGCGTTAAAATCTCCTAGTAGGGTTTTAGTGTCTTCCTTCGGGATTTTATTCATTATTTTCTCTAAAATTTGCCAAAATATGTCTGTTCTCGTTGCATCTTTTTTGTTGTGCCCATTCGTAGGTGCGTGTACATTAATTAATGAGTATTTTTTGTTGGCGCATGGTCATTAGCCTGTTGTTGACCGGTGTGACTTCTTTTACTGATCCTAAACATTTTTTGTTTACTACAAGGCCATTTCTAGGATAGGGGCACCTTTGGCGACTCGTTTTTCAGTTTTGCTCTTGAATATACGTTAATTACCATAGTCTACTGTGTCTTCCTCTGTGAAACGTGTCTCCTGTAGTGCGAGGATCTGGATTTTTTCTTTGTCTAATTCTAATGTTAGGTTGTGTAGCTTTCCTGGTTGGATTAGTGTATTGAAGTTGAAAGTGCCGATGTATGTTTAGTTTTACGGGGAAGGATTTTAGTTTCCTCTGTGTTCGTGTAAGCCCGGGATCGCTAGAATCCGAAATCCCGGTTGCCGCCCCTTGTTGACAGGTGGAATGGTTACCATCTGGGCTACTATTTACTTTACTTGCACGAGCCATGGTTTGCTTGTCATCAAGTCGTTTGTCCAATGTTTCCACTGGGTTTTCTAGAACCAGGGATTGTTAGTTCCTGGAGCACGTTTACAGCCGCACTCTCTGGGTGAACAGACGCTGACCAAGTTGCCGGTGGTCTCCACTGCAGACGCACTTTGATTTTGAATGTTAGTTTAGGTCCGTCCTGAGTATTTTATTTCCTCAGTACCCCCCATATCTGGAGAGCATTCCCCTATCCGCCACCAGGGGAGACGCCCGATGGGAGACTAACAACTCCACACGGTTAATTTTGACATTACTATCATTTCTACTCATTCCACAAAAGAATCTTCAACCCTAAAATGTAAAAAAAATGTTCAACGTTCAACTAATTGCGGAATTCTTCTCCGAAACAGAAATTTTCAAACTTATCCACCCATCACCGTATCTATGGAATTTTTGGCGGTTCTTAAATGTCAAATAAAAATTGTTCAAATTTAATCCAAAAGTTTTAGTATAAAGACTGGTGGAGATTTCTACAGTCATACTTTCAACACTGTTCCGTCGCAAGTTTTCCACTGATTTGTATTTAATAATAAATTTATCACTTTTACCACATTTTGCAATTTTTCAAAACGATCCCGTTGTTACCGTTATTAGGGTATCAATTATATATATATATATATATATATATATATATATATATATATATATATATATATATATATATATATATATATATACATACATATATATATAATAACAATTCCTTTAAAAAAGGTGCCGTAATACACTAAACATAATGTGAAGCGATTAATAAGTACCAAAAAATAATGAGTCAAATGAGTCTTTTCACGATCTCGAAGACTTCGATGAATTGTTTGCAGCAATTCATCGAAATCTTCGAGATCGTGGAAAATTTGAGAGTTCTATGACAGATACAAGACGTGATAGAACGTTTAAAGAAAGACGTCTAAAAGAAAGACTTCTAAAGAAAATGACCGAAGGTGGTGCGTCGAGTGATACACTGTGTAATTATTGTTCAATTGTATTGTTTATTGTAGACATTAAACCCGTTATTATGCATTAAATGCAAGAACTATTATCACGCAGGGTGATAATGTGAAATAAATTAATAGCGCATGAATAAAGGAAGCGAAGTTTAGTCTGCGAACACGATTTTCGCGAAATAAAATATTACAGTGAAAAAAGTCCATCGGTCTCGACAGAAAACAACAAAAGTCTTAGTATAGAAAATGAATTTTTAAAGAAACTGCTAAATGAGGCAGAGGATAAAAATCAGATCCTCAAGAAATATGTATCTGAACTAGAGGCTTACATTGATCTAAAGAAAAATGGAAAGTCCGTAGAAAAAAGTTTTAAAAAACCTACCTTAAATTTAAGTAAAACACAAACTGACAGGAACCTCAACAACAACGAGACTAAAGTTATCTCTAAAAATCGAGATAAGAGCGCGACTGAAGATTTCGCGCTAAAAGAAATAGCGATGGTGATGGAGGCAACCACACATACTGCAAATAATGTGACAACCTCTCTACCTGTCGACAATCTTAACACTGTCACCCCTGGAACATCACAAGCTGAAAGCCAAGAATTCATTGAACCTACAAGAAGAAGAATCCGCGGACCCTTTGGAATTGCCAAAGTCAATGAGGAAGAAAAGGTCTCCGGTTTTGTAGGAAGGAAAGTGGAACCGAAGAAAATATGGATTTACATTCTCAAGGGCTAAAGACCATGTTACAACAGATATAATTCGAAACTACCTTGCTTATAAAACTGGTCACAATAAAACCAGTTTTGTAGTGGAAGATATAATGCCGGTAGAAAAAAAAACAGGAGTTTTAAAGTTGGAGTCGACTCTGCGTTGGAAGAAACAGTTTATTATAACAATTTAACAGACAATTTTTGGCCCGAAGGCATCCTATACGAGAGGCTTAATTTTCGTTTATTGGATAGAAATCGTCGGGAATTTGGATAGAAATTTATCGCAGGAAACCCCACTTCGACCGGGAAGATAGGGCACCACAAAACAGGAGTTATGCTCATAAATCAAAACGCACAATCTATAGAGAAGACCGGACGATGCCCCAAACCAATACATACGTTTAAAATAGTAAAATCGCAATTAATTAACCAGATTGTGCAGTCTATAGGGAATTCTATAGAAAGGATTGAATATATGTTGGAGCAAAATAATAAATGCAAATATTTAATTGTCACAGAACACTGGAAAATAAAAGACCAATTGGAATTATTTTAAATAAATAATTTCTCTTTACACATGGGGGGTACAACATGGGGGTGTTGCAATTTTCTGCAAAAATTCAGCAAAGTGCATCGCAAGACCAGATTTTCATGAACTCGCAGAATATATTTTTGAAATAGCGGCTATTGGCACATAAATAGACGACAAGCCAACAATAATTGTTGCAATTTACCGATCGCCTCTCCCGAGCTTCAAACAATTTATAACAAGACTACACCAACTCCTCACAAAGATATCTATAGATAATGATAATTTCATCATTGCCGGAGACTTCAATGTGAATGTCCTAAACACAAACATAAGAACTCGACAGATAAAATCAATGTTTCAATGCTATGAATGAACCGAGAAATTCGTCATCCAATTCATGCATTGATAATATTGTTATAAAAACAGACATGAAATTCACAGTAGAAAGCAAGGAATACCAACTATCTGACCACAGTACACAAATAATAAGCTTTTTAGAAGAAGAAAAAACAAAAGCTAACTATAGACTAATTAGATATTTCTCGCTAGAAAACAACACAATTTAAACATCAACTACTTGAAGAAGAGTGGGCTGAGGTCTTCATGCCAAAGAAAATGAGGTTGATAAACAGTGGAACATATTTATGAGGAAATTCCTATTATTCTTCAGCAGCAGTTTCCCACAAATTAGAACCAATACATGCTCGAAGAACGACTATATTTTCACGGACCCAAACATAGTGGAGGTCAGAAAACAAATGAAAGTCCTGCACATATTGGCAAAGTTCAATCAAGATCGTATGAAAAGTTTCCACCGACTTAGAAGAAAATTTGGTGTTTTATTAAATAGTGCCAAAAAAGCGAATATGGAAAATGAAATCAAATATTCAGACAACATGGAAATGAAATCGACATGGAATGGGGTGAAGAAATGTGTAAATCTGTAGCAAACGGAAAAGGTCGCAAGTTACATCACGGAACTGGAGCCACCTTTAACGGTGGCAAATAGGTGAAATACATTTTATGCTGAAACGCCAGCCAGGTTTTTGCAAAATATCCCCGACTTAGAATACAAAAATCAAATCACAGATAACTGTAACTCGAGTTTCTTAGAACCAGTGACGGAAAGTGAAGTTTTAAATATTATACACATGTTCTAAAAACAAAAAGTGTGCGGGTTATGATGAGGTCCCCATGTTTGTTATAAAAAGTATAATCAAAGAAATTATAGAACCGTTAACTTATATAATTAACAACTCGTTAAAATTTGCAATTTTTCCAACACAGTTGAAACATTCCATTATCATCCCTGTTTATAAGAAAGGTGACAAAAAAGTATTTGATAATTAATCTAAAATCTTTGATAAAATAAGGGCAAATAAAACAATTGAGTTCTTAAATAATTATAAGCTATTATCCAAAACTCAACATGGTTATATACCTACGTGGAAGAAACATTAATACAGCGTGTTTTTATTTAATAAACACTGTTTTCAAACACTTAGAAGTCCACCAAATACCATGTGGAGTCTTAATAGACTTATCCAAAGCTTACAACAAGGTGGACCATGCCATTCTCATACGAAAACTTGATAAGTATGGAATCAGAGGAATATGGATTGGTTTAGATCATACTTAAAAGATCGAACTCAACAAGTGAAATTGACAAATGAAAACTTTTCCACGAAGTCAGAAATAGCTAGCACTACAGTTGGGATACCGCCGGGGAGCATATTCGGACCACTTCTGTTCACCATCTATTTAAATTCTACCAGCAACAATAAGTCAAACAACATATAATATGGATAATTTTGTTGACGATACAACGTTAATGATTTACACAAAAAAAATTGAAGAAATTGCCTCAGATGTAAATTCTGCGATAGATATGGTCAAGACATGGTTCCACAGAAACAAATTAACAGTTAATGAAAACAAAACCAATATTATAATCTTCAAAACTAAAAGATAGATATTAAATTACGCTAAACTATTTCAAATTGGCGGCAATGCTTTAGAGGTAAAGAACAATGTTAGAATGCTAGGTATTCATGGATTGCTACCTATACTGGGACAAACATATACATTCTTTAGTGACAAAATTAAATTAAACGGCATATGACTTACGAATATTAAGTTTTTCAAGCTTTGATTCACACTTACGTTTTGGGATTTTTTTCTGGGGAAACGGAGCAGATATTCAAAGCTTATTTAGAATCTAAAAACAGGCCATAAGAATTATGTTTGGGCTAAACTATACACAGTCATGCAGATTTAGAGCAGCCCAAATCTTAACAATAATCGGTTTATACATCCAAGATAGTGAATCCATCTCTTCCAAGATAGTGAAAATGTACATTCCATAGAAACAAGAAGAAAACACCAAGGCACAATCTCACCACGACGGAAAAATGATCGTATTATAACTGTATTCAACTATATAATATATAATTTGCCAAAAACAATGAAATAAATTAAACATATAAAGGAATACAAAAGAAAAGTCTTTGAATACATAAAGGATATAGAACCCTATACAAAAGTAGAATATATCACAAAGAATAAAAGTTAAAATATTTAAATTATTACTTATTTAAGTTTCTCTTTTTTAATAGATACTTGTTATTATTATGTTAGAATTAATCAATTATTATACTTCTCTTTGGACAAATTTCTTTTAGCTTTATGCTTGTTTATTGAAATAAATGAATTTGAATTTGAACGGTTCTTACTGTGGCATTAGTGGAAAATGTCTTGGATGCTGTTGCCAATAATCCGAGAACTAGTCTTCGAACTGTAGCACAGGAACTTGGAACCAGTCCTTCAACTGTGTGACGAGTTCTTCGCGAACAGCTACAGAAGGCACTGAAGTCCAGGCACTGAATTTTAATAACTTTTCTCCACGAGTACAGTTTTGTAGGCGGTTATTGTACAGGGTGAGCAAAACTCGACGTCTCAGCTCTATTATAAGAAAACAAAAGCCCATAAAAAAAATCTGAAAAGATATTCTTAAATGGGATTGAGTAAAGAAAAAAATTTGCTATCTTTTCCCGTTAAAAATTATAAGCAAATTTGTAAAAATATAATTATAAAATATTATTAGAAATTCCCGCATTAAACCCCTAATATTCCTAATTACATTAGAAATACATTAGATACTCTCAATTACCGGTATTCCCAAAAAAAAAGCATTCAACCCCAGATTATCAATATACCAATCAGTCTCAATCAGATTATCAATCAGTTAGTATATATATATATATAATCTTCAGTTTTCAATTGTAAAATTAGTTATCTTCTTAAGGTGCCGTACTCTCCGAGAGCTTATTCAACCTCTCGCGCATACTTGTGGAACGAATCATCCACTAATATACGGGACCTAGCAATTTATCGCCGGTTCCGAACGGCACTAGTTGAGAGGTTATTAAAATGTTCACGCACAACGAAAAAGTCGACATGATATTAGTTTATGGGGAATCTCAAAAGATACCTAGAAGAGCAGTTCAGTTATACGCCCAGAGATATTCTGAACTTAAATATTTTAGTTATTCCAAGCTTAAAAATATATGCAAGATTGGAACGAGGCATTTTCAGCATTTTCTTCTCGAAAGGGAAGGAAAATTGTTAAAAGGGTCAATTCTGACAATACTGTTGCCACTATTTTGCAGTATTTTGAAGACCATCTAATGAACTCGATTCGACAAGCCTGTCGTGAGTTGAATTTAAAATATAGTTGGATACGAATCATTTTGAAGGAAAATGGTTATCACGATTATAAACTTAACAACCCAGAACACTTATCAGAGCAACATCAACAACGAAGATTAAATTATGTTACCCAAGTGATGGTAAACTTACAGATGAATGACAATCGGTTTTTTCAGCATGTGTTGTGGACGGACGAAAGCCGTTTTGTTAGTAACGGTAAGCCCAATAAAAAAAAGAACATTTTTGGTCTATTGAAAAACCGCATTTTGTCAATCCGATTGAAAACCAAGGGCACTTCGAAATTAACTTTTGGTGTGGTATTATTAACAGGCAATTTATTGGTCCATATTTTTACGAAGGAGTTTTACATAGTGAGCGTTACATAGTGCCATTACAGCTGCGAGCAAACATGTGTTTCCAGCATGACGGAGCTCAACGGCATAAAGCAAGAATTATCCAACAATATTTAAATGAAACATACAAAAAAAAATGGTTAGGTATAAATGGACCGATACAGTGCACGCCTAAATCACCGGACTTAAACCCAATAGACTTCTTCTTTTGGGGAACTTTGAAAAATAAAATTTAACAGAACACAACTGTTAACTTGGAACATTTAAAATAAAAAATCAGAAATGCATGCGATGAACTATCTAGAGAAATGTTTCGTAAGGCTTCAGTGAGAGAAATAAGGCGGAGATTGGATAAGTGTTTAAAAGTATCAATATATTAAAACAAAATACTTAAAACAAAATACGTATTCACGCCTTTTTTACCACAATGGTTACATAGTACTTCACTTGCCTCTTCACTTTCTGATATATTTTTATACATATTTATATATATATATATATATATATATATATATATATATATATATATATATATATATATATATCTGATATATTTTTATACATATTTATATATATATATATATATATATATATATATATATATATACATATATATATATAAATATGTATAAAAATATATCAGAAAGTGAAGAGGCAAGTGAAGTACTATGTAACCATTGTGGTAAAAAAGGCATGAATACGTATTTTGTTTTAAGTGCAAACAAAAGTTCCACCCGAGATGTGATATTACCCAAGGTGATATCTGGTAGAACTATATCGTTTTTCAACAAGTACAACCTTCTTAACGATACTCAATATGGCTACATCAAAGGGAAGAGTACAGACATAGCATCTTCTCTTTCTTACATAATGTATTACAATATCTGGACAATCGTGACATTCCTTGTGGCATTTTAATCGATCTATCTAAAGCCTATGATACGGTAAACCACCATATTCTCTTAGATAAACTTGGAAAGTATGGAATAAGAGGTGTTGCCCTAAATCTATTTCGATCGTATCTAATAGACCACAACAGACTAAACTATTTAACATCGCTTATGGCACGGTCAAGTCAAAGATTACAGCTATAAAAATGGGGATACCACAGGGTAGCATATTGGGCCCACTTTTGTTTACAATTTACATAAATTTACCTTTGGAGTTAAGTCAAAGTAAGTTAGTAAATTATGCTGACGATACTACATTACTAGTGGCCGGCAAAACCATGCAAGAGATAGTACATAAGTCAAAATCGGTAATAGAACAAGCAAAGACATGGTTCCAAAAAAATAAATTAACGATAAATGAGGATAAAACTAATCTTATTATATTTAGAACTTATCAATCGACTGTAACTTTTCCAAAACAATTAGAAATTAAAATGGTCCTTACTAAATCCCATTTAAGAACCTCTTTTCAGATGTTTTCTATTGTTTTTCGTTTTCATATAATAGAGCGGAGACATCGAGTTTTGCTCACCCTGTACAGCACACAAGGGAAGGAATGCACAATAGCCATAACATGCACTTGTAGGCTGAAGAAAATCCTCACGCAATACATGATAGAGGTTATTAACACAGATTTTCATTTACTGTTTCGTGTGGGATTGTTAGACATGTCGGACGACGTTAGTGAGTGCTCCGCCTGTGACAAAGAATTTGTAATATATAATGATCAATTGAATCTAGCTTGTGGGGGATGTGACTTCAAATGCCACTTCGGCTGCTCACCGTTAATAAAAAGCTCGAAAACTCGAACTTCTGAAAAGTGATAATTTTGTCTGGTTTTGCAACAATTGCAAAAGATAAGGAGATTTAACTTGAGTAATTTACTAATTAGTCTAAACCAAGCGGCAATCACTTGCCAGAACCAAATTATTCACCAGGGACATGCAATGGAAGAAATGCGGAAGAATGTTGCGGCGATTCTCGAGACAATCGCGAATTCGTCTCAATTGTTCAATGCACAAAAACAGCAGCAGATAAACAACTATCGGATGATAACGGCAAGGCGAACACAAAAAGAGGAACTCGAAAAAATAGCCAATTATCTACCGATAAGCTGCAGGCGGGCAATGCAAATACAGAAACATCTGATATCGCGGAAACCGACCCCGAGGAAGAGGAAAATTGGAAATTTGTTCGAAATAAACGGCGCACTAAGAAACTTTCAAAAACCGTGGAAATCTTGGATTTAAAAAAAAGAAGGTACCGTCGCTAGTTCGGTCATACACGGTCATAGAGAGTTGAAGATCAGCACAGGGAAAGTAGATCGCTCCAACGAATTGTTAGCAGGAGGGGGTCAGCCGAAAAGAGCGTGGGTGTATGTGGGGAAAATTGAAAACACCCAAGCTGTCTACTGAGGACAATATCAAGGAATATCTATGTGAAGTGTATAAAAATACAGAATTTGACGTGAAAAACTTGAACTCAAAAGGTAATTTCGCAGCCTTCAGAGTACGCGTTCCTTTCGAAATAACAGATGAAATTTTGGACGCCGATTTTTGGCCACCCGGAGTAAGCGGTTCCACTTCAGGCATGATCTTACTCATAAACAGAACCAAAATCAACTGCAAGAAAATACACTTTTAGAAGAAGAGGCTCGGAAAAATGATCAACCAGGTCCGTCAACATAATGAATTTCAACGTGCAAGGGATAAGAGGAAAAGAGATGAATCTACAGCTACATTTAAACGAACACAATGTTGACATTGTGTGTGTAACAGAGCATTGGCTCAGTAAAAGCGAAGTGAAGGCTACATTTATTCCGAAATATAAATTAATAAACGGCTTCTCGCCGTTTATTAATTTAAAATATAAAACGTGGAGGGGTAGCCGTGTTTGCAAGTGAAAAAATGCAAACTACGCCGGTAACAATAAACGGGTTAAATGTAATCGACAAGCATTTTGAATATGCGGCAAGTGAAATTATCTGTGCCAGAGAACCCATATCCATTGTTGCAGTCTATCGAACACCGGACAGTGATTTCAACCTTTTTTGTATAATTTAAATATATTGCTCCAAAAAGTGTTGTGAACGTCAACGTATTGGAGAAAAACTGGGATCAACAGGATCTTCTGAACGCTTTTAATGAATACGGACTGAAGCCTGACGTGATTTCAAATATTTTACGACGTATTTTTAAAATATTACAAAACTGCTCTTCCAAAATGTAATATAAGAATACAAGAGGACATCAAAAAATGGTACAACGTCGAAATCAGAAATTTACACCACCTTTTATGCGAAATGTCCAAGATAGCGAAAATGACAGAGAATGCCAAATATCGACATCGATATAAACAACTTAGATACGAGTATAAAAATATAGTCAAGAATCACATCATTGGTGCAAACAACAACAAAATTTTGATGTCTCTGATATCTATGATATAAAGCTACTTGACGAAAATAACCAGGAAATCTCTAATAAGAAGGAAATTTGTGAGTACTTCTCCAAAATATTTTCAACCGTGTTAGTAAAAACACCAGATACAAATTACAAAATAAGCAAGCCATTATAATAAAACGTATTTCCTAAATAATAATAATAATAATAAGTTTATTTCCAGCAGAAAATATTTGTCTATAATGGACAAATCATAATAAAAATACTGTCAACTGGGGTAACATTGTCTCTTTGAAGGTAACTTTGACCCACATGCAAAAAAAAGATTCATCAGGGTAAAACTCCTGATTAAAGGAAGCTAGTTTTATTAATAACTTATAGTAATTAATAAACGATAGATGGCACAAGTTAAACTTTCAGCCGGCTATTGTGGTTCATCTTTTGACCACCTTACAGTACAATACAAATACCAAGCCAGCTAATCGTGCCATTGTTCAAGACTATCAACTTATGTGTGTGTTACAAGTATGGAATGCTCCATTATACCAGTGAGTAATTGTTTTAACACTAACACATCAATATGCAAATAGACTATAAACATTGAATAATGATTTCTCTCTTACTAGTTTCAATTTCAAGTGTTATTTAGTGTGGGGTAACTTTGTTCCAGTTTATGGGGTTACTTTATAAAAAAAGAGCAGATTATGTTGGCACTTGCAATCCGAAGAAAGGGAGGAAGAAAGGTCCCTGCAGGAAAAAGCATTTATGCTGCTGATATGGAAGCAGCAAAAAATACTCCTGCGCCTTCAAAATCCACACCTACGAAAACCTCTCTACAGAAACAGCACCTTGATGACTTAAGTTCCTCTGATGAAGACACTGTTGTGCCCTTAGAATCAGATACAGTCAGCAAACATTTTACGGCCTAAAAGAGGAAAGATCAAAAACCTAACCTTGAATACTTACGCCAACCTACCAAAGTTAACACCTGCAGATGTAGCTGTTACTTTTCATTATTGTTACCTACTTGCAAGAAAAAGTAGAAAAATAATCTAACAAACATGGTGGACACAGACTTCTCACTATGGAAGGTGACAAAACGAATAAAGCAGCCTCAGCAACAAAGTCCACCTATACAAAAAACAGATAACAGCTGGGCCAGAAGCGACGCAGAAAAGGCAGAGGTATTCGCTAATCACCTAGCCAACGTTTTCAAACCGTATCCTGCAACTCAAAATATACCCGAAATACCTGAATACCTCGACCCCACTCCCAATGCACCTACTGATACAACACACCTCGAAAAACGAAAGTCGATACTGTATAGTAAAAGAATTCAAAGCCAGAAAAGCGCCCGGTCATGACCTCGTCGATGAAAAAATTCTCAAAGAATTGCCCTGGAAAGCCATTGTCTTTATAGCCACATTATTCAATGCCATAATCCGGCAATCTTAAATACCATCGCGATGGAAATCAGCACAAATTATACTCATTCTAAAACCAGGCAAACCCCCGAACAAAGTCACATCGTACAGACCAATTAGCCTGCTACCCACTCTCGTCAAAATTGTTCGAGAAAATATTGCTCAAACGAATGAACACAATAATTGACAGCGACAAGCTCATCCCGAAACATCAGTTTCGATTCAGAAACAGACACTCGACAATAGAGCAAGTGAATAGAGTCTACAACGCCATATCAAACTCGATTAAGGAAAAGAAATACTGTTCGGCTGTTTTCCTTGACATAAAACAAGCATTCGACAAAGTCTGGCACGATGGACTCCTATACAAAATAAAACAAACCCTACCTCAAGAGTCAAGGACAAGAGTTCTCACAACTCTATTCAATAGAATCATGTGTACCGCAAGGAAGCGTGCTTGGTCCCTTCCTATACACACTCTTCAAGGCCGATCTACCCATCGAAGATAATGCAACGGTCGCAAAGTATGCTGACGATACTGCAATCCTAGCAGCTGATATAGATCCAGCCGCAGCACCTAATATACTCCAAGTACAGCTAAATAAAATAGAGGAATGGTTTGACAAATGGAGATTAAAATCCTGCGAAACTAAATCCGTCCACATCACGTTTGCAACAAGAAAGGGGAACTGCCCAACTCTATGGTCAGCCCGTTTCAATCACAGATGAGGTCAAATACCTGGGAATCTACCTCTACAGGAGACTCACATGGACTAAGCACATAAAAACAAAAATAAAACAACTGGAGCTAAGAGTCCGCAAAATGTATTGGCTCATTGGCAAAAAATCTAAGCTATCAATGTATAACAAACTAATCATCTATAAAACGATATTGAAACCGATATGGACATACAGTATATGGACATACTATAGGGAACAACCAGTAACTCCAACATCGAAATACTCCAGAGGTTCCAGTCAAAAACATTGAGAATCATCACCAATGCCCCTTGGTACGTGACAAATAAACAAATCCACAAAGACCTCAATATAAATCCGATAAAATGGAGATACGGCAATTTAGCGAAAAATATCAGCAGAAGATCACCGACCACCCCAATCAACTGGCTTCCACCCTTCTAAATGAAAACATAATAACAAGACGGCTTAAAAGATTCAAACCAAAAGACCTCCCGCAGCGATTCCCAGCCTAAACCGAGTATATGCGTGCGGGTGAATGTGCGAGCGCACAAACAATCGTAAACACCAGGGAGAGGTATCACTGGACACCCACCTAGAATTCGCATCAAACCCATCTTAATGTCAACCAAACAGCTGAGTGTTGTAATAACAACAGATTGCCGTTTACTTATTGATAAAATAATAAAATAATTTAAAAAAAAAACTTGTAAATGTACTTGAAGCTTGCTATTATCCTGACTGGAATGAAACCATTTTATTTAATTTCCATGGTATCGATGAATTACAAGCTTTTGATAACTAAAACATGAGATTATTAATAATTAAATTCAAGCAGATTATTTAAAATTTACCAATTCTTATGGAGTGGGACCGTTTTGTCATATTTTTTGACCTAAATGATCATTCTCAGGAAAATTCTTGTACGTAAATAGTTTATATATATATTTATATATTTATATATATAGTTTATATTTATTATATTCTCGGATAACATTGGCCTAAGTCATAAAATACCATACTTTCTATAAATTTCACTAGTCAGGACAAAGTTACCCCAATAACTTTGACAAATTTTGTGGATTTTTTTTTAGTCATAGCGGACTAACAAAATCAAATTACAGAATGCAATGTTAAAGTTTTATTTAAATCAAAGCTCAAGACATATATCATGGTTAATTTTTGCTTAAAATGTTCTCAAAACTTAGTAACAAGAGATATACAGAGATACATATAGGTCAGCAGTACAATAATGGACTAAAGCGGCATCAAAGGCACCAAAGTGATGAAATGTGCTAGGTATATCAAAATAAAAGGTATGTGACTCCTACTTTCTGTTCTCGGTACGGCAATGTAAATCTCGCTTAAGATTGACGGGCAATGTATTGCTCCAGTTAATATTTTTTGTAAAAAGATCAAAGAGAAAATACAGTTTGAGTTTTCCTTGTAAAGCTGATTTTTTTGCATTTACTAATGTTAAGTTCCAAGCTATTTTTCGAACACCATGAGATCAACTGATCTATACTATTTTGCAGAAGTAAACAATCAGATTTGGCACCAATGATCTTGGCTATCTTGAGATCGTCAGCATAAATAAACACTCTACATTCAATACTACTAACATAATTGTAAAATATTATAATAACTCCACTGGAGGTGCAGTAAACATCCGATTTGAAACCGCCGTATTCAACAAATTGTGTCCTATCAACCAGAAGAGACTTAATTAGCTTTAAGAAACCGTTACACAATCCAAACCCACCCAGTTTGTTCAAAATGCAATGAGTTACGCGGTCAAAAGCTTTAGATAAGTCGGTATATATGCTATCCACTTGGATACGATCGTCTAGAGCTTTCGATACAAATTATGTAAACTCAACCAGGTTGGTGGCAGTGGATTTGCCTTTTATAAAGCCATGCAGTTCTGGAGCAAATCTGGTAATGTCATGGAAGTAAAGAATGTCAGATACAATACAATCAAATAGTTTAGCAAAGTTGCACAAGGGAGCAATCGAACGGTAATTTCGCATATGGGTTTTGTCACCGGACTTGAACACAGGGATAACACGACTCATTTTGAACATTAACGGGTAGACTGATGTGTTTAACATTAGATTAAATAAGTGGCATAACGAAACCAGCAAACAGTGAATAGTGTCAACAATAATAAAGGAGGGTGTGTTGTCAGGCCCACATGCATTGTTCGATCTAATTTTACCAACAGACTTGAGGATGTCACAATCACTGATGGTGAATGAGTTGAGAGCGAGTTGATTATAGGTGTTAGATTGCTCATCATATACAGAACCACAGCATTTTCCTCTACAGTTGTCACAGGCCGAATGACTATCACAATTAAATACACTTGCAAAGAGGTCTGTTTAAATTAAAAACCAATGCATACAAAATTAACTTACACAATTTTAGCCGTCTATAGGTCACCGTCGGGAAATGGGGAATTATTTTTGTCTGAATTAGAACCGTTTTTGAACCCCAGTACAATTCTAATTGGTGATGTTAACCTAAACATAATCAGTACAAATAAATCTAAAATAATAGAAGATTATCTAGGACTTCTTGCTGTCAGGGGATTCCTATCATGAGTCACTTGCGCCACTAGGATAGACGATGGACCAACTGGGCAAGGCCGTGTCCTTCATGTATTAAAATTATTGTAAAAACCTTCATGTATTGACCACATAGCTTCAAATATTCAATATCAGCACTATAAATACCAACGTCACTAATCACAGAGCAGTCTGTTTCTCCTCCTCTACCTGCAATGGCCAGACCTTAAAAAAAGTAAGGTATGATGAATTCATTGATAAGATTAAAAGTCACAATTGGGATAAGGTATATTCATTCACATCTGTAGATAAAGCTACTCAATACTTGATTAACATTTTACAATCTAATCTAGAAATTTGCTCTGAAACTAAAATTATCAAAAGGCCGTGTAAATACAAAAGTAAGGAGGCCTGGATTACCCAAGGCTTAATGATATCATTAAGGAAGAGGGATTATTTGTATAAGAAGTTGGAAAAAGAGCCTTTCAATGGAAAATTAAGAGAATACTATATAAGGTACAGGAATAAATTCGGATTCGGACAGTTAATTAGGATTGCTAAGGAGGAAGATTATAGAAAACAGATTTCAGAGGCAGGAAAAGATACTAAAAGAGTTTAGGGAACTATTTCTGAAATAATTAATAGCAAAGATAGGGACTATAACATATCAAAATTGAACGTTGATGGTGATCCAAAATTATCCAGATAGGTGTGCTGATCATTTTAACCAATTCTTTCGAAATTTTTGTGAAAAAATGGCTGCAAAAATTACATCCACAGACGAACAACCTGATTTTGAGGAAGATCGTATTCCTTTCTTTGAGTTTATCCAGGTTAATGAAAATAACATTAAAACAATTGATGAACTAAGAGGAGGGTCCTGTCCTGGTTGGAACAACATTTCAGTAAAGTAAATTGTCTAAAATTAATTAAAACTTACATTGCATCACCTTTGACTTACATAACTAATCTCAGTCTCAGTACAGGAAAATTTCCAGAAATTCTAAAAAAATCTATAATTATGCCTTTGTATAAAAATAAAAATCGTTCTTTAGTTGGTAACTACCGCCCTTTTTCTATGTTATCCAACATAGCGAAAATAATAGAAAAAATGGTTAAAAAACAACTTATTGGATACCTGGAAACAAATAGCCTAATAACCCCTAGACAGTTTGGTTTCCGACCAGGGCAGGGTACTCATGATGCTTTAGATGCAGTCACTTAAAAAATAAATGAATCTTTAGACCAAAGCACCAAGACCATAGGAATCTTCCTTGATTTAGCAAAGGCGTTCGACACGGTGTCTCATGTCCTGCTGATTAAAAAACTTAGCCGTATGGGGGTGAAAGGAGCAGATTTAAGTTGGTTCATTAGCTACCTTGCATGTAGACCTCAGCAGGTTAGATTGGGGAATGTTCTCAGCGCTACTATGTATGGTACTTGCTATGGAATTCTACAAGGTACAGTCTTGGGACCTGTATTATTCCTGACATTTATTAACGAGCTGCCAAAACTTGAACGAGAAATAGAAAGACACACCTACTTATTTGCAGACGATACCGTGCTTCTCTTCTCCACCCCGTCATGGCCCAGCACCTTCAATGTTTCCTCAAAGGGGATCCAAAGAGTGAAACGGTGGATGGACTTCAACCGACTCTCATTGAATCCTGACAAAACCAAATATATTACATTCTCAATCTATAAGAATTCTCAACCTAGTAATTTATTTAATATAAAATTAGGAAAAATACAATAGAAAGAGTTGAAAGTATTAAATATTTAGGTATTCAGATAGACCAGCATCTGAACTAGAAATCACATTCGGAAACTCTAACTAAACGAATAAATCAGTTGATCTATGTGTTTTCCAGACTAACAAATATTTTGGACCAAAACTCCTTAAAGACCGTGTACTTCGCCTTGGCCCAATCGATCCTAACTTATGGAATACTATCCTGGGGTGGGGCTTGTCCCACAACATTAAGACCTGCAATCGTTGCACAAAATAATTTGCTTAGAAGAATTTTAAAGAGAGGAAGGCTCGATTCGGCAGGGGCGTTGTACAAGCACTTATCAGATCTAACCATAAATAATCTTTATAAATTGACAGTTTTAATGAAAGTCCATAAGAGCAGGGAGTCTTTGGGAATGGTAGATCATTGACACGGGACCAGGGGCGTGGGCAGAGGTCTGCCCAGGGCTCCCAGGAAACTAACCACACAGGGCATAAGACACTGGTCGTACCGGGGCCCTGTCTGGTACAATGACCTCCCTCCCAACATTCTGGCTAATTCCAAACAAATTCGAAGCAATATTATTAACCACTTACTGAGCCTACCACCGAAACCACTTTGAAAGAAGAAAGAAACAAACAAGTTACTGTATTTAAAAAAAAAGTTACTGTATTTAAAATAACGAACTGAACGCCCCTCCCGCGCCCTGGCTGTGCCTTTGCGGGGGGTAATTTCCATTGTATTGTATGAGTGTAATATACATTTGTAATAATTATTAAGGAAATAAAGAAATTATTATTATTATTCCAGGACCTGTTTTTTTCCTTGATTAAGGCGATTGAGGCGTTGGTATACCACATTGGATAGTGGGCGGTCTTGGGAGATAGGCCTGCTTTAGGAACGAATTTATCCATCAACTCGTAGAGGACACCATAAAAATAAAAACATACAGATTCAACGTCGTTTATGAATAGTATGGCAGACCAGTCTACGCGGGCGAGGGCAGCGTATAATTCGATGAAATTCGCTTTGCGGAAATTGTACTAGGTTGGATCTTCTTTTCTTGAAAACTGGGTCATTAGACTGAGATCAAAACTTAGGCTGATGTCCAGACAGGGGTGGTGTAGGTCCTCGGGTACTAAAGGATCTTGTTGCTTATGTACTACAGCGGACAGGTGCTCTGTTGTCAATACAAAGTCTAAAATTCTGTTATTCGAATTGACAATTGTATTCTGTTGTTTTAAATTGTGAAGTAATATAAACTGTGTAAGCCTCTCATAGAACTTAGATGTTCTTGCTCCGGACATGCCCTCAGTGAGTTCTGGTATGTTGAAGTCTCAAACTAACAATGCAGGGCGAGGGAAGTCAATAAATGAATCAAGTTATTCAAAAAGTTGGGCATAATCATCTAATTAACTGGCTGGAGGAATGTTTAACCAATAATAGTGAGACTAGCAGCTTTTATAGCTGGCAGTTCGGTATTGACAATAGGAGATACAAAATCGAGATTATAAGAGCTGAAATTGTTCTTTATAGCAGCCAGTACACCTCCACTACTGCCATAAGATCTATCACACCTAAAGATATTGAAATCCTTGGTAAATAACTCACATGAGTTGACATGAGACTGTAGTCAAGATTCCGTTAATAGTATTACGTCCAAGTCAATCGTGCTACAGTTATTGTTGAACTTGAATGTTTTGGTGTTGAGCCCTCTTATATTCTGATACGAAATTTCATAATCATACGTCTGCTGGGATTTTACAAGTTTTTTGTTTGGACAATGATGGGCGTACCCCTAACGTACTTTAAACGTAAATTGGTCTCACCATTTGCGGTACGTGCACGAAGTTCTTTGCGAGCGTTATACGTAAGTCCAGTCACACCTCAGGAAATCATCGATATAATCGATATAAAACCATCTCAGGGTTTAGACGAGGTAGATGGTATGGTAATAAAAAGCGTAAGTCACCTTATAGCCGAACCTCTTTACAACCTTGTTAATGAATCCTTTACTTCCGGATGTTTCCCGACATGTTTAAAAGGATCCAAGTGCATCCCGATTTACAAAAATAAAGGGGCACAGCAGGGTCGCCTTAACTACAGACCAATTTGTATTCAAAGTCAATTTTCAAAAATTCTTGAGTCAACATTTCTTACTCGGTTTTCATGTTACTTGGAAACCAATAACATTCTGGCAAACAGTCAACACGGTTTCAAGAGGAATAGGTCAACTGATACAGCTCTGTTAGATAGTCTTAATTTTATAATTACTAACCAAAATTGAAAGTAGGAGGTTGTTGCTTTATATTACGATCTAAGTAAAGCATTCGACACTATTGATCACAAGCTCCTTCTACAAAAAATTGAAAACATCGGAATTAGAGGCGTCTCAAACAACTGGGTTAAATCTTACTTACACGAAAGAGGACAAACAGTGATCGCTAATGGATATAAATCCGAAAGCAACGTAATGAAGTGTGGGGAACCTCAAGGCTCTCTACTGGGACCAACTGTATTTTTAATATTTGTTAATGATCTGGCGGAAACAAATAATGTGCAAAGCAATTATATTTTACATGCTGACGGCCCGAATATTATAGTATCTAACCTAGCCATACTCGATTTAATTAAAAATAGCAGTTTAAAATCAGAAACGTTAAGAAGATCGTGTATACAAAATGGACTGACCTTAAACATAAGCAAAACATCCTTCATGAGATTTCTTCAAAAAATGTGTCCAATGACTATAGTTTATTTCTAAGACTTGATCAAAAATCAATCGAATCAAAAGGGGCCGATTCTATAAAATTTCTAGGGGTAAAACTTGACCACAAACTATAATGGGACGTTCATATTAAATTAACATGTTCGACATTAAGTAGTGTGTGTTATCTGATTCGAAATCTAATAGAGTGTGTAACAGTTGATATTCTGATAATATTTTACCATGCCACCATTTAGTCTAGGTTGTCATACGGTCTAATATTTTGGGGGACAGCAGCAAATGTTTATGCGGTATTTAAAATGCAGAAAAAGACGCCATTCCGACTTACCTAAAAATTATGAACTACATAGTCATAACTTACGCAATATTCACAAACTCAGAGTGCCATTTTCAAGATTAGAAAACGGTAAACGAAACCCTTTACATATTGGTATCATAAGTTACAATAAGATCTCCGAATGTATTACTAATACAAATTCATTATCAGTAAGTAAGTTTAAAGGAAAAGCTCGTGAATTCTTGATAGCCTGTGCTTTTTATAGCATGGAAGATGATAATTCATATACTATTCTTTATAGTAGTTATAATAGTCATCAACTATTCTTTAAACGTCTATTTCTTATATGTAACTTGTGTTACATATAAGAAATTTTTTTGTCTATTGTATGAAAATGTACACAGTAAAAAATACATTATTATTATTATTATTTTCGTTAACCAGAAGGAGCTCCCCGTGGTTCCGACCTTCACGAGGTTCCTTGCTGATCAGGTCCTGTTCGTACATCATAGTCACTCCTCAAAGTCATGAGGTCAGTAGCTATGAATCCCGTACATCATGTGCCCTAACCAGACACAACGACCCCAAGATGACCGCTTTCTGCATTCCAGCCGCAAGGGTCTGATTTTCAGATTGGAGACGAGCGAGTCCTTGATGCCTCCCATGCACCCATTACCAAAACGACGAGCTTCACTGAGTAACCTGAGTACAGCCTCCGAAGCTCAAAAAGCAGGTCTTTATATTTTGTGCGCTTTTCCTCCACCTTGACGCATATTTTATTTTCACCAGGAGCCGAAAATTCAATAACATCTGCTTGGAGAAGTGGTCCAATAGAACCACGTCAGGCTTGTTCGCCGTTATCTGCCTGACGGTGGAGAACGAGAAGTTCCAATAGATTCGGCACTCTTCATTCTCAACAAGGAACTCTATACCGTTCGGGACATAGAGCAGAACTGACCGGTCTATTCCCTAATGATGTCTTAAATGAAAGTATAACACTCTCAACGCCGCATTGTGGCGATGAATATAGACGGAAACTGCATACCTCTATAACTCTGCATACCTCTATATCCATCACGCGGCTGCGATAGACCAAGGTTTTAATTACACCTTCTTGTGCAGCGCAAATGAAATCCTCAGTCTCAGACTTCAGTTCACTTGGTGTCAGAGAGACAAATGTATGCCTTTTGGATAAGCCAAGGTTTTCAATGTTTTTGAAGAAAACACTATGCATTGACTTATCCATATGCCTTCTCGTGAGCATGTCTTGCTCGGAGATTCTGACGTGGGCTGTAAGACGGAGCAAATTGAGCAATAGAGTGTAGACTCGGTAATAGAGTGTAGCCGAGCTCGGTCAACGTCATAGTCAAGACCGGGTTTTTCTGCTGCTCTTTTTGCCGCCTTAAACAAAAATACCCCGATTCCCTGCCTCACATGATCCCTGACACGAAGTAACAGGGGATCTGAACTTTGGATGATCTTACAGGCTATACCCAAGATTACCCTGTTATGAAGACACTCTAAACTCAAAAGTCCTCGGCCTCCCTGGTTTCATGGAAGATATAACCTCGGAACGGATGATTTTGGATGCGCTGTAGATGCATCATTTTTCGAGTATCCCTATCAATCTTTCAACTCATCCACTAACCATTTTACTGCTCTAAATTAGTAGAGCAGCATCGGAACGGCAAGGATATTTGTGGCAAAAATCTTGTTATTCCCCGAAAGCTCTGACGACCAGATTCGTCGGAGTAGATTTTTGTACTTGCCGCAGAGAGACATTATTAACTGGTGTGACGCTTGGATGTGGCACTGCTCCACACCCAAATACTTGTTAGTCTCGCCTTCGTTCAGATATTTTAGAACGCTTCCGTCAATGAATTGATCATCTTCATCAAAATACTCGCATCGTCCTCTTTTGAGGTGAACCTGGGCGCATTTGTCCCAACCGAACTCCATGCCAATAGCATCTGTGTACTACTGTACTAAACGCAATAACTACGTTAGTTCTTGCTTGCCGGAAGCATAGATTTTCAAATCATCCATGTAGAACAAGTGCGTGATCTTATGCTTCCGGTTACCGGGTGTACCACAGCCATAACTATTTGCACCGCGCAAGGCTACGGACAGCGGCAACAGTGAGATGCAAAACAGAAAAGGACTCAAGGAATCTCCCTGGAACACTCCTCTTCTGTATGATATCAACTCTGTCCGAACTCGGTCCCGTCGGAATGTTTTCGAGAATCGAGTCTTCCAGAGTGACATCAGTTGTTTAATGCATCTTACCAGTGTAGCGAGACCCGAAGGACGAAATTGTTGATTCCCTTAAGGGTCTCGCCAATTTCTTCCGTAGTTATCGGATTGCACACCACTGGTCTTAATTGAGATCTTCTTACGAAGTTCTCAAATTGTGAAAGGGCAGGAGTGTCTTCACGCAACGGTTTCGACCCCTCGTATATTTCCTTCCAGAAGACTTCCCAAAAACCGCCGTGAAATTTTTTCCCCAACAATGAGCAATTTATGTTATTAAGGCAAAAACGTGTTTTTCCATATAATATATATGGATTCATATCAAAGGTTGAATGAAACATCTACACTATAACAGGACTGCTTTAACGACTCTCTAAATAACCACATCATCACCGACAAAGAACACAATTTTGCACAAACTGTATGGACTACTTTTAATTGTTGAAATTTGAAAGATTATTCTGACCTATATTAAAGACTGACGTAGTACTATTGACAGATATTTTTGAACAATTTTGCAACGTGTGCACCACAACATATAGAATTGATCCGGCGCATTATTATACAGCCCCAGGTTTAAGCTGAGATGCAATGTTGAAAATAACATTAATTTAGAACTTTTCACCGACATTGATATGCACCATTTTATCGCTACAGGCATTACAAGTACAAAATTCTACTCACATCCTGCACCGCCGGCAATTCCTCTGGGATAGAATTTGCCCGCTGGAAGAGCCTCGAAGGGTTTGTCTTGAACTTGTTGCTCTCGACCAACCTTCGGCTACTCTTAACCAGGGACTTTCTTGCAACCACAAGACTGCGAACTGTATCCATTCTGCGCTGCTTCTCAACAGCAAGCACCGCTGCATTCAGAGTGTAATGGGTCTGGCGATGAACTCCATCACACAATGAATTTGCGAAATATCCTGCCTAGCGGTTCCTATCTTCTTGTCTATCTTTTCAAGGCGACATTCGAATTTCCCTTCCGCCTCAGTGCTCTCACCACGTTGGAACGAAAAAGAAAGCCTTGTCGCCTCTCGATAGACCATCTCGTTCATGAGCAGGATGTCTGGATCCTCTGGGAGGTTCCTATCGAGTTATTCGTCCGCTGCAACTACATGGTTGGCTCTGGGTGGTGGACTTTTGTGGAGAGACTTTCTGTTCGGAAGCATCTCCAAATTTACCGGAACAGCGTGGCGGATTTCTGGTTCGTCCGGCTGTACCTCCACCAACTGCTCCGGTGCTCGTATCGTATTGAATACCTTGCCATGTAACCCCTTGGCCGCGGCTCGCTCGTCTCGTAGCAGTCGAGCAGGTCATTCCTTAAAGTGTTGGTCCACCCAAAGCGTCCATGGGCATTGCCAGAGTCGTCAACGGGTGAAACACCAACTTCACCTTTGTCCCTATCCGACTGGAACCTGTCGTGTGGGTCTTTCCCTGTTAGGGTAGTAACAACAGTCTAGAGTTACAATTGGTTGTTAGCCAAAAGGAACACCGGCCGGTATTGGGGTCAAGATGGTTTAACCTCCCAGGTGCGCCAAGACCTACCGGTTCGATTTTCACCTTCAGCGCGGCAAGGTGGTGGCCCTAGTCACCAAGACCAAAGATGTTATGTGGCCTGCCTGCCTTATTATTATTATTATTGGCAACTATTTGATAGATCCATTTGTGTTGGCGGATTACTTAAAGAGGGCGGCTTACACAAATTTTCTGGAAAATGACTTTCTCAATGGATTAGACCCGGTCGATGTACAACTGTGACATGAAATATGGTTTATGCATGAGCGTGCATCAGCACATTTTAGTCGTTTGGCCTGTGCATGTCTGGATGCGAGGTATCTTGATAAATTAATAGGCAGGAGCGGTCCGATACCTTGGCCGTCCCGTTTCTCAGATCTGAAATCGGAAAACCATGTGTACGAAACTCCAGTCAGACCACTTGAGGAACTACTGCCACCTGTAACTGAAACGTATCGAACAGTTAGAAACATGCCCGCCGTTTTTGGACGCGTTCGACGTTCTTTATTGCAGCGGTGTCGGCTGTGCATTGAACACGAAGGGCGAAATTTGGAACAATTTTTTGTAAATTGTACATAGTTATTTTTTTGTAATTAATCTAATAAAAAAATGTTGTAATGTTTATAAATTTTATCAATAAAAATGCGTGCACAAGCAAATTCGTTAAACCAAGACAACATCAAGGATAAGGAATTAACTATTTATTTCAACTCCTCAGACCAGTTAATAATCAACAATTCCACTAGTGAGCAAGCTGATATGGAATTAGATCCATCTTTGTCGTACAGCAATTATCTTCAATTTAAAAGAGCTCATGAGGAGTTTAAAATAAAATTCTTGGGCAATTCGTTTGGACATCCGTGCTCAGTGTGTGACAGGCTGTGGTTCGAAAAGGATTTGAAAAGGCCATCTGATAACCATAAGGAAATTCTAGCAACAATTATACCTAACAGACCCGCTGAAAACACTAAACTTTGTAATACTTGTGTACAAGCCTTAAACAAGAAGAATATTCCTAACATGTCAACATATAATGGCTTTGAATATCCAGTTATACCTCAACATCTACCACCGTTAGATCTAGTTTCTGAGAGACTAATTTTGCCAAGAATTCCTTTCCTGCAAATCAGAAGACTGAGACACGTGAATGGCCAATACGGTATTTATGGTCAAATAATTAACTTGCCCGTTTCTGATAATAATATGGTTAAATCTCTTCCAAGAAGTATTGAAGACGACTATTGTATAAATGTACATATTAAACGTAAAGAATGCCATCGACCTACCTACTTACATTCCGTTGTTGATAAACGTGCAATTAAAAGTTGGCTACAATTTTTGATTTCGTGTCCATTGTATATTAGGTACGGTATTAAAATGGATGATACATTTTTTAATGATAATCAAACTCTCGATGAAATTAAACAAGATGATTTCAGTGAACATATTTCTATAGAAGAAAGCCTTACGGCTCAACAACAGACATTATTGTGGAATGAAGAACAATATTTAAATATTGCACCAGGCAAAAATAATGTATTTGAGAGTTCATTATTTGATGAACATGCAGAGGAACTTTCTTTCCCCTCTATTTACTTAGGTCAATTCCGTAATTTTAGAGATGGTGTTAGAGTAACTCCTTTCATAATGGCGTCTAGTGAGCTAAGAAGGTCTGATCGTCGAGCAGTTAAACCTTATCATTTATTGTATTTGGCGATGAAGATTATGAGGTTACGAGTTCGTGCCTCTCTCACAGTTGTGTTCAAATATCTTGGTAAGGATACCAAAATAACAAGAAAACAAATAGAAGATGAACAGTACATTCACAATTGTCTTGAAACCAATCTTGCATTTCTAAGAACAATACCAAATTCAACCTGGTATTGGATGTATCGCAAAAAAGATCTTTTTGCCATGATCAGACAGTTTGGGAAACCTACTGTATTTCTTACTGTTAGTGCCAACGAAATTGGATGGAACGATCTACTTCAAATGTTGTACAAATTAAAACATAATGGGGAAACTATTTCAGAAGAATTTGCTGAACATTTACACTATCTCGAAAAAGCAACACTTGTGAACGAAGACGCAGTTACTTGTGCCATATATTTTAACAAATTGGTCAATATATTGATAAATATTTTAAAATCATCGAAATTCAGTCCGTTTGGAAAATATTACGTTGTTAATTATTTCAAACGTATTCAGTTTCAGCGTCGTGGTAGCCCACATGCACATATAATATTGTGGCTGGCCAATGCTCCATTGGATACATTGGATGCTATCACATTAATTGATAAATTAATATCTGTTTCATCTCAAGAAGCATCAGGTAATATTAAATTGCAAAGGCATAAGCACACATTCACATGCTATAAAAAAACAACGACGACGAATCAACCGCAACATTGCAGATTTGAAGCACCTTTTATGCCTTGCCGATCTACTACAATATTGTTACCTCTGCGGAAAGAGAAGCATCATTTAGAGAATTATGCTAAACGCTTCAAAGATATTAGTTTTAATCTCGAAAATAATGATTACCCCGATATTGATTCCTTTTATGAAAATAACAATATTAATTCAGACGACGATTATTATAATATACTACGAGCTGGGATTAAGAGACCCCGCGTTTTTGTCAAACGCCAACCAAATGAAAAATGGAATAATCCGTTTAATCCTTTTATACTTAATATTGTTAAATCTAATATGGACATCCAATTCATCACTGAAGAATATTCTTGTGCTAATTATGTCGCAGGGTACGAGTATGTTAATAAAACTAACCGAAGTGCCAGTCATCTTCAGCAATTGATGATTGAAATTGCAAATGAGCATCCAGAATTTGATGTCGTTGAAATAGCGAAGAAAATGGGTGCTAATATGCTTAACAGTGTCGAGATAACGAGTCAAGAGGCGGCTTGGTATCTCCTACGGGAGCCCTTATCAAAATGTTCTACTGTCGTCACTACTATTCCAACTGTGTGGCCAATCGATCGCCAAAGGATAAGAAAAACGCAAAAAGAATTGGATGCTCTAGACATCGGAGAAGATTTAACTAATATTTGGAAAGAAAATTGGTTTGACAAATATGAAAGCCGGCACCAAGATCTGCAAAATATTACACTTGCCCAATTTGCTGCTTATTACACAATTAAAACAGATGGTAATTACACAAAAAGAAGAGTGCCTCGTGTTATCCGATACCGAAATTATGATATGGAAAAAGATTTTAATGAATATAAACGTGAAATGGTTACGTTACATATTCCATTCCGAAGCGAAGATGCAGAAATACTCGCTGAAATGAAATTTATTGATATATACAGTAATAAGGAAAGTGTAATTTTAAATAGACGAAAAGAGTTTGAATCTAACTTAGATATCCAAAAAATTATTGAAATTTCTCGAAATTTATCTCGAGAAGATTGTATTGAAACTGAATTGCAAGAGACTGCTAACGTTATATCTGAACCGAATCCTTTTCAAAACTTATATAATATTCCTCTTGCCGATATAAACACTGATAATCGTCTTGCTATACTTGATAAACTTGGTTCTATCGCCAAAAAACGAGACAATTTAATGCCAGATACAGAGTTTTACGAGTTAATGAGAAAGACAAACGATAAGCAACAAGAACTCTTGCTACATGTCATTTCAAATCTATTAACTCCAAACCGTTCTCCACTTCAAATATTTTTTACAGGTCCAGCTGGAAGTGGCAAGACTTTTGTCATAAAACTTATTATGGAAATTTATAATCGATACACTGATAATGATGGATGGTGTAACCCGTACATCGTCTGTGCTTCAACAGGCAAAGCTGCTGTTGCCATTGATGGAACTACCGTACATACGGCCTTAAAAATATTTTTATCGAGATTACTTCCATTAACCCTTCAAGTAGCTCATCAATATAGAACACTATTTAAATATGTAAAAGTTTTAATCATTGACGAAATAAGTATGATTGGTGCTGAATTGTTTACTCAGATCGACTCACGATTAAAACAGATTACAGGAAATTTTTATACTAACTTTGGTGGTATAGATATTATTTTGATTGGAGATCTGCGCCAGTTGCCACCAGTTCGAGGTACTCCAATTTACAAGCAGCAGAAGCAGAGTATTGTTGGACCTATTTTGTGGCGCGCATTCAAATTTTATGAGCTGGATCAAGTCATGAGGCAATCAAATCAAGATTTTTCTTCAATATTGACGAAAATTGGAAACGGTCAACAACTCGAAGATGGTGAATTAATTTTATTGGAATCGCGTTTTTTAACAACTGAAGAGGCCGAAATTAAAAGTCCACGCGGAATCCGATTATTTCATACAAACGAGGCTGTCACAAAATATAATAATAGAATTTTAAGTGCTGCTCAAGATAAAACTATTTCGATTGCCAAAGACCTATTTATTGGTTGTACTTCCGTGGAACAAACAGATTTTCTACGAAAAAAATTATACAAGATGTCACATAATGATACAGGAGGCTTGCCCTCAGAAACCGTATTTGTGCAGGGTGTTTTTTATATGATTACAACAAACATCGATGTGTCGGATGGCTTAGCAAATGGCACTGTCGGGAAATTAGTTCATATTGAATATAATGATGAAGGAGACGTGAGCTTTGTATGGCTTGATTTTCCCGAGTCTCAGAAAATTGGCCTAAAAATAAAGAAAAAAGTCGCTCGACGTGTAGCTGCTAATCAAATTAGTAAAACTGCCGTACCTATAGGAAGAAGATCAGAAACTATTCCATTTAACATTAACAAAACGATACACGTTAAGCGATCGCAAGTGCCTTTAATCTGTGCTTGTGCAACTACGATTCATAAATCTCAGGGAAGCACGTACCCTGAAATTGTTTATGAATATGATAAAAAACATGAGGCGTCATTAGTGTATGTTGCTTTGTCGCGGGTGACTATTCTTCAAGGTTTATATATTACGACAAAAAACAATGACAAAACTTTTTATCATGGTCGAAGAGTATCCACAGTTATAACTAGTCTTCAATATGAATTCCGTAGACTTTCGCTTAAACGCTTACAGACTATCAGCAGAGATATATTGGATTTTATTCACCACAGAAAAGGATTAATAATATATACTTTTAATTGCCAAAGTCTTCGTTCTCACTCCATTGATCTCACTGATTCAATTATACAAAGTTCACATATTTTACTTTTGAATGAAACTTGTTTACCTAATGGAGAGTCGATCAGTATCCCAAATTTCAATTGTATAATTAAGTATAAGCAATCAAATGTTCGACCTGGAGGAGTTGCCGTATATCAAAATGCAAAAGATACTACCAACATCATTACTCCGAATATCGATATGACTGAAAGACAGTCTGGATTTACAAGTTCTGTGGTGTCCTCAGTCGGTGAGTTTTGTATAGCTGAATGCAGAATGGAGGATGGCAAAAATATTGTTTTGATACTAGTTTACATTACTCCGAATAAAAAAATGGACAATATAATTTGTTTTTTGAAACGGTTGTTATGGCCATACACAACTGACAAAGGAGAAGATAATTTACCGATGATTCTAAGTGGAGACTTCAACGTTAATTTTTCCAGAGAAGACGCTGCTCCACTAATTGCCTTTCTTCAAAAATATGTAAATCTAACCATGAATAATGATCCCAGGATTTCAACAACACAACACGGCGCCACCACTGATGGTGTATTTACACGATACCTTGGCCCCGTTAACACGAAAGTCTTCATATCATATTTTAGTTATCATAAGCCACTTATAACTAATGTGCCAATTCATTCACCATCGGATGAATCTATGGCAGTAGACCTAATTTAGGATTTATATTTTGTTTTTTCTCTTCTTTAATTCATAATATAAATAATATTAATATAAAACACAATCTACATATTATGTGTCGAACCAAGTACCGATACATCACCTTACAGCACCATCACACAGTGAACTTTTTCTAGAAAAAACCGAAAGCGAAAGTGTGAATAAATTGTGGAAGGGTGCAGAGTGACGAAGTAATATAGTCAGCAAACTGAGGCTTTATAACAACAAATTCAAGGAAATATGAACTTAAAATAGAGACCTGTAACTGCTTTTTCAAATATCTTTTTATAAAAATAATATTGTAACTATCTGAATGTGAAATATGTAACTTTAAAATATTTTTAAGCTGTTTTAGTGATAAATTTTCAGAATTATATTTATGTCCGTGATAGTAATTCTCCAACCATCGAGCTTGATTCTTATCTGCACCGTTAGGCTCGCTACACACGTACCGTGTGGATGTATCCGGCGCAGGCCCGGCACCGGGTTGAACACCTTACACACATGCCGGATGGATTTGTCCGGAACCGGCCCGATGGCCCACGAGGTCGAGCTACGAGCAGTGTATTTATTTGACTTCAGTACAAAATGGATCGCGAAAGGGTTATTTGTATGTGGTTACTTTATCGGCGGTTACTTCACAAAAAAAAAACAAAGAAAACATTGGGTGCACCCACTCGACAAGTGAAGACGGTAGACTGCCGGACCGGCATGTGTGCAAGCTTCAATACAGTTCCATAGTCCACCACAGCCGAGCCGGTACCCGGCAGCCGGATGGGCAGTGGGGGCCGGCCGGCGACAACCCGACAAAATGAGTCGGCCCGGCGCCGGATGGACTCACGCGACACGTCTGAACTCCATGCTAGACTATGCAACACCACCCCCTCCACCCGGTGCCGGGCCTGCGCCGGATACATCCACACGGTACGTGTGTAGCGAGCCTTAAGAGATCGGAACGGTTTGAAAAAGTTGCTGGTTTGAAAAAGTAGGTTTCCACATCACCCCCATCGAATGATCTGATGGATAGTTCCTTTGGCATTAATTTACCACATTGAACCCTTGAACATCGGTAATAAATCCCCAACAACTTTTTCAAATGATTGATTCTTCTTCAAAAACGTGTACGATTTGATACCGTTTCTAGACTAACAATGAGGTTCAATCAAAGAGATTTCAAACAATATCTGCCCCCACTAGTATTTGTTAAAAATAATACATGATGATATGATATACCCATAACGTACAAAAATGTTTTTAAATACTTCAATTGTTTTCTTGGCAGTTATATTACACATGACAGCTGCTTCGGGCCATTTCGAATATGCATCTATCACCACTAAGAACATCTTTGAATATATAGGACCTAAAAAATATGCCAAACGGTTGGTGGCTGTGGCCATACTGATAATTTGTTTTTTTCTGCATTTTTATGATTTTGCAAGCAAATTAAACAGTGTTTCGTTATACTTTCAATGTCTCCATCTATGTCTGGCCACCAGAAACATGATCTTGCTATCTCTATCATTCTAGTTATTCCTAAGTGAGTAGCATGAAGCTCTGCCATGACATCATCTTTTATATTCTTAATTATGATTACCCTGTAACCCCACAACATACATTCTTTTTTCACAGTGATCTCAGTTTTTCTTTTGAAATAAGGTTCATAATTTTCAATAACAACATTTTTTAGTGGCCAGTCATCTCTACTATATCTAAGTATATCACACAAAATCTTATCTTTTTGTGATTCCTTTTGTACAGTTGCCAATTCAATATATTTAAATTCGTTTTATTTATATAATTTACAGTGTTAATTTCATAATTCCTTTCAATCATTTCAGGATTTTTAAACACTATTATCTTGAAAGCCTTTACCTACCCTTGACAAGTAGTCTGATAGATAATTTTTTGACTTAAAATGTTGGATGTCATAGTTGAAAGCACTTAAGAATATTGCCCAATGTTCTAACCTTCTAGCTGCCATTTTTGGTATATCATACTTTGGGCCTACTATTTTTGATAGTGCCTCATTATCAGTTTGTAAAATAAATTTTCGCCAATATAAAAACCAGTAGAACTTACTTACTCCAAAAAGGATAGCGTAAGTTTCTTTTTCTTTCTTCTTCTTCTTTCGAATAGGCCTACTTTGGACCACGCTTGTTCAACTGTTTCGCTTTGACCTTTACCCAGTATTGTCGCATCTTCTGCCGGTGTAACTCATTTCTCTTCTGTCCAGGGGGTACCTTTCCTTCGAGATTTTTTCTGAAATCCACGAACTTCCTTCAGGGTGCGTCTCACAGACTGTCTGTTTTTGAGATCTGTTTTTCCCAATTCTTTAATATCCTTCTCGGTCTCTGTTAACCAAGTGGTACGAAGCTTCTTGTTTTGCCAGAAGGTGAACAGACGGTTGGTTAGTCGGTTTGGAGGCAATCTTGCAACGTGGCCATAGAAAGCTACCCTTCTTTTCCTTGCACAGTCAGAGAGCATCTCAATATGTTTGTAGAGCTCAGAGTTATGCCGTCTTCGGAATTCCCCATCTTCCTTTACTGGGCCTAGTATCTTCCTGAGGCTTCTCCTCCCTCTGATTTCCAATTTCTCTATTAGACCCCTTCGGTTCAAGGAAAGACACCCCATGGCATACAGGGCTTCTGGTCGTAAAACTGATGTGTAGTGCTTAAGTTTGAGGTTGCGTGACAGGCATTTCTTATTGTAAGTGTTCTTAGTCAACCGATAGGCTAGTTCTAACTTGCTGACTCTCTTGGATAATGATGCTCTTAAGCTTATTTTTCTAATATTGGATATTTAATTTGTGCATCATTTAGTTTCAAAATTCAAATTCAAAACAGTTTATTTCATAATTTAAGCACGTACATACATATACAATAAAATGAAAACATATATACATCCTATATGAAATGTGTCAAACAGATATGGTTAACATGAAATGCCGATATTTGCGCTATTAACCTTTGAATAAAACTCTAGCTGATTATAGGGTTCAATACTAATTAGCAGTTTAAATAACCGCATTTTAAATTGTTTGCTACTGTTCAAATGGTTAATATCCCTCGGTAAACTGTTAAATAATTTCATGGTATTATATGGGAGATTTCTCTGCGTAAGTGTTAAGGCATGCTGTAGTAGCTGAAACAGTTCTTTATTAAATCTCGTTCGCCGTTCGGTTGGTTTACAGAAATTACTGAAAAAGCGATTATGCTTTCGAAGAAATATGATGTTTTCAAAAATGAAGAGGCCCGTTACTGTCAGGATATTGGCCCTTCTAAAGCATCCCCTAAAGATTCGTGGTAGACTAAGTTACTTAGTATCCGGCAGGCTTGTTTTTGAATCCTGAATATAGTTTGGATGGTAGTTGAATTTCCCCAAAACATGATACCAAACCTAAGAATGCTGTGGAAATTGGCGAAATACACTAACCTAAGAACATCATTATCTACATATCGCTGGAGGGATCTTAATGCGAAAACAGCCTTGTTTAGTTTCCCAGTTACAAAGATACTGGTCCAAATGAATACCAAGCAACCTAACAGACTCTTGAACCAACACGCGTTCGTTGTCGATTGCTAATTCCTCGGGGTACAATAATGAATTACGCTTTGTCTTAAAAAATATTGACTGTGTTTTTTCTTTATTTAATATCAGTCTATTAGACCCAAACCATGACGTCAGAGATTCCATGACATTATTTACATTCGCATAAATATCATCCATTGTCTTATCTAGTATTAATACTGATGTGTCGTCCGCATAATTAATCATTATGTGGGGTGAATTAATAGATATCGAATGGAAATCATTTATAAATAGTGAAAATAGCAAGGGTCCAATCGTGCTCCCCTGTGGGATCCCTATGTTGATCATACATGGGAGGGATTGCACAAATCCGTGCGGAGTATAGACCCTAGTAACTTGTGTCCTATTTGTTAGGAAGGATTTGATCAAATTAAGCCCTTATGCCATATTTTGAAAGTTTTATTAACAATATATTATGGTCAACCACGTCATAGGCCTTAGATAGGTCCATAAGAAGTCCTACTGGGATTCTTCGGGATTCAAGATTATCAATTACTCCTTTTGTGAACTGATAACATGCAGTTTCAATACCTCTGCCCTTTACAAAGCCATGTTGTTGAGTTCTTATTATTTTATACTTATCTAAGAATGACACAATTCTTGAGTAAATGATTATCTCAAAGATCTTAGAAAACACCGATAGGACACTTATGAGCCTGTAGTTTTCAATTGCACATTTATCGCAAGCCTTGTGTATGGGTGTTATAATCGCCACTTTTAAGATTTCTGGAAATTTGCCCATCTCTAAGACATTGTTAATGATATATTGTAGATGAATTAATATAGAAGGTAGCACATTTTTTAAAACGATGGAAGAAATATCGTCTATGCCCGCACTTTTTGTATTTTTTAAGTTTGTAATAATATTGTGAAGCTCTTCCCGGCTGATGGCATTCAAAATGTTGTGTTATTGTTGAAAACGATATTATCCTTGTAGCACACCACAGTTTGAGAGTCTGCTAAGGTTTTTGCTCTGTTTGTGAAGAAACTGTTAATTCTTGTCGCACTCACTAAAGGATCATCATCACGGGTAACAAATGTATCACTTTTCATCTTAATTTCGGTAATTCGTCTTACTATATCCCAGGTAGTTTTTTGCCGATTGGACGATATTTCTATTTTTATTCCAAACTGTTGCCTCTTTTCGTCTCTTAACAGCCTATTATAATTTCTACGTATGTTATTATACAGGTTCTTCAACTTTGGATTATAACGTGATACCGTCTGGAACAGCTGTAAGTACATTTCCATTTTCTTTAAACATGGGTTATTAAAAAAGCGTTGAGATTTTTTAGTGCTGTGTACGGGGACTCTAGGAAAGGCCTCGTTGAAATTACGCAGAAATATGTCCATGAAAGCATTCCATTGCATGTCGACATCCTCCGGTTTCACTTAAAAAATTAGGTTCCACGTTGCATTTGCCATTAAATCCCTGTGTTGTTCCATATTATTTCGGTTGAACAGTCTAGCCATATTTCTTGTGCGGACCGAGGCCCCGTTTTTGTACTCTACTGTAATGATTTGAGCACAGTGATCAGACGTGTGGTAATTTGAGGTTCCGATAGTGTATTCCATAGTGACATTAACTATTATGTTGTCAATACACGTACCAGACTCAGGGTGGCTTATTTCAGTTGCGGTGATGGTCGCGTTGAACGATTCCAACAGGGATGTGAATTGTTGACTTGTGTTAGATTCCTTAAGGCTATTGATATTGAAATCGCCAGCAATAATATATTGGTTATTGCCATTGCAAAGTACTACCAAGAGAGCATGCATCTTCCGTAGGAATAATTTAAAACACGCCAATGGAGCCCTATAGATGCCAATAATTATTATTACTTTGACGTTTATGACTGACTCAATTGCAGAGCATTCAAAAACATGTATTTCTGCCAATCCGTTTAAGTCTTGTCCAGGCTTACAGTTAATCCCGTTCTTGCAATAAATTGCCGAGCCTCCGTGAGCTCCAGCTTCGTGGCAAAAGGAGGACGCCAGGATAAAATTGTTGATTTTGTATTGCCGAAGTTGTTCTTGACTCTTCCAGTGCTCCGTAAGAACTAGAAAATTGCACTGTTTGTAAGACTCTAACATATATTCAATTCTATCTATTGAGTTACCGATAGATTGAGTATTTTGGTTTATCAATGTAACTCGATAATTCGCGGTTGGCGCGGCTTTGGCTGGTGTAGCGAGGTTGGCGCTTACACGGATTCCTGTTTTTTCAATCGATTTTTTGTTAGTCTCTCTAAAAAACGGTTAATACATGTATTTCTCGGCCATGTTTCCGGTTTCATTGCGACTTCATAATCCTCTGATGCTAACGATACATTAAATAAAGAGTATTTTTCAAGGTATTTAGATATGAGCTTGTGAACAGTGCACGTGACATTCATAATGTTTTTACTATTCAGATAATGTACTAACTCCTCCGCTGACAAAGTTCATTTTTGTTTCATAACTTTCTTTACTACTACTGATATATAAACTACTATAATGAGAAAATAGAGGATGCAACTAATAAACAAAAGGCTTTGTGGAGCATAATCGGTGAGATATCAAATAAATCTACAGGAAAAAACCCAATAACAATTAGGGAACATGGAAAGAGCATCTCTAACGAAACTGAAATAGCTTCAACACTTAATAATTTTTTTAAGAATACACCAGCACAGGTGACTAAAAATATAATTCCCAGCAGAATTTCAAATGGCCATATTCCCACAAGGAACAACAGTATGTATCTTAAAGAGTTCACGTGTATGGAAGTTATGGATATCATTCACAAATTAAAAAATAAAAAATCAGCAGGATCGGATGATCTACCTTGTAATATTATTAAAGAATTTGCTACAGGATTAATACAGCCATTGACAGACATTATAAATACTTCGTTTAGCAGCGAAATATTTCCGGATATTATAAAAAGAACAATGATTATTCCGATACACAAAAAGGGAGACAAAACTGCTATTAATAACTATAGACCAGTAGCAATGATTTCGGTTATAGCTAAAATAATAGAATTTTGCATGGAAACTAGGTTAACATCATTCCTATCAAAATACGAAATAATCCCAGCACAAAAGCATGGCTTTTGTAGATACAAGTCAACAACTACTGCAATTGAACAACTTTACACGAATATCATTAATGAAGTAGATGAAGGAAACTGTCCTATAGGAATATTCTGCGGTTTGTCAAAGGCGTTTGACTGCGTATCGCAAACGAAAATAATAGAAAAATTGAATCTATGTGGAATAAGAAGGAAATCGGGAAGATGGTTCCAGTCATATATTTCCAACCGGTTTCAATATGTGAAAGTTGGAAAGGCCATTTCGAACGCAACATCTATTTCTGTTGGGGTTCCATAGGAAACAATTTTAGCGCCGACACTTTTTTCTATTTACATTGCGGACCTGATATATTATATCGGAGCCGACATTTGCACCATGTACGCTGACGATATCAGTGTATCAATTTATAGGTCAAATATACAAGAGACAGAACAAGCTGCAAATAATATATTAGCAAAAATTTATAAATGGTTCTCTGCCAATAATTTATATTTAAACCTTGAAAAAACTAAATATATTTGTTTCCAAACAAATAGGTCCAAATATAAAGAAGACATTGATCTCAGAATTAATAATTCTAAAATAGAAAGAACTAAGAATATTAAGTTCCTTTGTGTATTTCTGGAAGAACATCTGAAATGGGAGGTCATTACGGAGGCAATCACAGCAAAATTAAATGAAAAAGCGTACTTACTAAGAAGGGTGCGTGATTTAATTGGAAAATCGTTTTTAATGAAGGTGTACCATGCGGAAGTAGAGTCTATCCTAGCCTATGGGATTTTAGTTTGGGGGTCATCTCCACTCACAAAAAGAGTTTTAATAGCTCAAAAAAGAATAATTAGAATTATTACAGGAATTAATGTAAATGAGTCGTGCAAGCCAGAATTTATAAAATTAAATATTTTAACTGTTCCATCCATTTACATATGGGAAGTGGCATGTCAGATCTTCAAAAATAGACATAAATTTCTTACAAATAAAGACATACATAGTGTTAACACAAGAAGTGCGTCCAATCTTCGTACCAAAAAGAGCAATCTTACTCTTTGTAGTGCAGCGCGTAGTCGACTAGGTATTAAAATATTCAATAATCTGCCAGATAGATTCAAAGAAGAGAAGTCCTACAAATTGTTTCGCAAAAAAACTAAAGAATTCTTTATACACAATTGTTATTACTCCATACATGATTTTTTTAATCAGTGTTAATCCTTTCAGGAACTACAAATTATAATTTATTTTCATTAGGTACTGTTTATTATGTCTTTTGTTATGCTATTAGTAATATTTAACCTATCTGTTAATTTTATTGTTATTTTTACTTTTGCATAATGTTTATATGACTTATCTTATATGTATACTGTACATCACAAGATAAATAAATTATTTGATTTGATTTGATATTACCACTATCATTTATTCATAAGAGTCACATGTTAATATGACCATTACGTTTGGATCAAAATTTGATAATGAAGATGTATTTAAAAGGGTCTTTTTTTTATTAAAAGACTTCTCACATTCCTCTGTCCATCCAAATTTAACTTTTTTTAAACAGTCATACAATAGTTTCAATATTATTGCAATATTTTGCAGAAACCTGTTATAGTAATTAACTTTTCCTAGGAATGATTTTAACATTGTCATGTTTTCTGGCTGTGGCAAAGATAATATAGGTTCTATTTTACATTCTACAATTTTTATGCCTTTGGTATATATATATATATATATATATATATATATATATATATATATATATATTCATTGATAAATGTATTGGGTCTCCTTTATAATTTCCCATACCAGGTTCAAAAACTTTAGCAAAGTCATTTTTTATTTCGTCAATTACCGTTTGTCTGGGTACTTCTATACATACCTTTTGTTGAAATCTTGGGGGCCATAATTGCAATAATGAGAGCCAATCTTTTCCTATTATCTTTGGCTGTCCATCTTTTACAACAAACACTCTTTGGTTGCTCACTTCTACGAATTTATTGATGTTGATTGATCAAAGTTTGTAACTATAACATTACATTGTTTAATTTCTAACTAAGCAAAATATTGTGATTTTTCAGGTAATGTAATAGTACTCACATCTGCAACTGTGTCAACCTCAAATTGTAATACCCTTCCATTTACTGCAATTTTCAACTTGGCGAATGGTACTTTTCCTTTATCAAGAAAATAAAATATGTCAAAAACTTCAGTGAACAGCGGCATACAAAATTTTTCTTCATTTTCTTCATTATTTTCTACCTACCCTAACCTAGAATTTTCCACAAAATTCACATATATTTACTTTTACATTCCTGTTTTACCGCACAGCTTATAAATATGTCCTTTGGTTCCACACACACTACAAAATTTATCTCGGAGCGAACATTGTGCTTTTATGTGTCCACTCCTCCCACAGCAAAAACAAGTAAAAAACAAGTTATTTGATCCTGTATTCTGACGATAATCACTATTTTTGTATTTTGTAAAATTTCTTCCTTGTAATTTAAACATTTGTGTTAGTTCCTGTCCTCTCTCTCTTGGTTGAATGCTAACTTATATGCTGTCTCCGCTGTCTTCTCAATAACAGTTAAAATTTCCAATGTTTTATCAACTGACTTTAACAATTCGAATTTTACTGCATCACAATAAGTGCCATTCAACAACCTTTCTTTTATTTCGGAGTCCAAATTTTTGAAATCACAGTTTTTTGACATTTTTTCTTAGTTCAATTATAAACTGTTCCAGAGTCTCATTAGATTTTTGACACCTTCTTCTAAATTCTGCTTCGTGTATAGCGTAATTTTGAACTGGCTGATTTTGAACTGGCTGAGTATTTCTTAAATTTGTCACAACTGGTTTCATATTTCTCGTTTACTAGTGGCATTGGTGTACACAATATAGTTAGAAGTTCGTAAACTTTGGTACTTAACTTGGTAATCAGTAATGGAACTTTTTTTTATTTAGGGAATATCACTTAGCAGCACAAAACACTCAAATTTCTGGTTGTAAGCATTCCAGTTTTCACCAGTAAATATTTCCATTGTAGATATGGAGCTCATGTTGGTTCTGATTTTTATTGGATTTAGTCTGTCGATGTAATTACGTAAATATATTCCTATAATATATATAAATATATTTAGTTCCTAAATAGTATGTGAGTCTGAGAATATGTTTTCTGAGCTAGTTTATTCGCAATTTCTATGAGTTCCTTCTTAGTTTTTCTTGAATCCACGTTTTTTTTTTATTTATTTGTTCTTCAACTAGATCCATGCGTTTTCCGCTATTAAGTTAGTTCGCGATTTTATTTTGTATAAAAATTAAAAGTATAAAAATACTGTTCTTAGTATTGTCCAAATCCACAAACTTTTTTTAGGGTTCGTTTCAACCTCGTCGCCAATGTTATATTTCGTATATTCCCTAGGTTAATAAACACAACAATTAATTAATCTTATTTTATTTATATTTTATTCCCAAAACAATAATGCAACATCCCACGATGTCAAAGCCTCTCTATCCCTATAGAGAACCCTCTCTATCTTCTCTTCCTCTCTAATCCCCATACTTCCGAACCATACGTCAAAACACTTCTCACACACACACTTTCCATATTACCTCCGCCGCCCTAAAGTTCCCTTCAAAACTAGATCTCCATCCCTTCCACATGCGTTCTGCCGCCACCCACGCTTTTTTGACACATAATCCACATGCTCCCTATTACTGTACCCAGTTCCAAACACATATCCTAAATACCTAAACTTTTGCACCTCCTCAATTTCCTTTCCTAGCCATTCAAAACGTTCTTTCCTATATTTACCCCCCTTTTAAGACGCATCCATTTAGTTTTTCCTACGTTTACATTTAGCTCTCTCTTTTCAAAATAACCTCTCAGCCTTTCAATCAACTCCTTCATTTCTCCTGCGGTTTTAGCGAACACTACCATATCGTCCGCGTAGGCTAAGCTCCACACTTTCCTTCTCCCTATAACCACGCCTCCAGCTCGACCATCTGCCAACACTTTCTCCATGTCAGCCACATAGAGATTAAAAAGTGTGGGACTCAACGGACATCCCTCCATAGTCTCAGCGACCGTCGCAGCAGCAAGATGACCACCGTTACAACGACAAACCCCATCGAAGCCCTCGTGGCAAAGTATTACGACCCCGATTACTTGGACACCGTGGACGACAGCGTCCTCGCCGAAATGATGGACTATATAACGCTTCTGCTGAAGAAAAAAAGCGCCGCCAAAGACACCACCGAAACCGCCGCCGAAGATTGCACCGATGCCGCCGAAGATTTCACCGAAGCCGCCGAAGATACCACCGAAACCGCCGAAGATACCACCGAAACCGCCGAAGATACCACCGAAACCGCCGAAGATACCACCGAAACCGCCGCAGAAGATTTCACCGAAGCCGCCGAAGATTTCACCGAAGACGCCGAAGATACCACCGAAACCGCCGAAGATACCATCGAAACCGCCGCCAAAGATTTCACCGAAGCCGCCGAAGATTCCACCGAAACCGCCGCCGAATACCCCACTGAATCCGCCGCCAAGAAGACCACCGTAACCGCCACCGAGGATTCCACCGATGCCGCCCCCAAAAATTCAACCACCGACGCCGCCCCCAAAAATTCAACCACCAACGCCGCCCCCAAAAATACAACCACCGATGCCGCCCCCAAAAATACGACCACCGATGCCGCCCCCAAAAATTCAACCACCGATGCCGCCCCCAAAAATACAACCACCGATGCCGCCCCCAAAAATTCAACCACCGACGCCGCCCCCAAAAATTCAACCACCGACGCCGCCCCCGAAAATATAACCACCGATGCCGCCCCCAAAAATACAACCACCGATGCCGCCCCCAAAAATACGACCACCGATGCGCAACCAGACGAAGAGAAAGAGAAAACTACCAGCACAAATAAAATCAAGACTGAAAGACAAAGGAGCTAGAATCAGCTAAGAAAACAAGACCCACCCGCAGCCAAGCAGAACCCAACACAGCCCACCGAAGGAAACCAAGGAGGAAATGAAATGAAAAACTAACACAGAAAAAAAAAAAAAAAAAAAACCAAGGACAAACAAAAACAGACGACAACAACAGAAAAAAAACAAAACAACAACTGAACACAAAACCAACGACGGCGGAAGGACGGGCTCGCGCCCAAAACCGCCATTGAACTAAGGATCCCATACTACGGACATCCCTGCCTCAGACCCTTTCTTACTTCGAAATACTCAGATTCACACCCATTCACTCTAATCTTACATACAGTTTCCTTATATAACTCTCTTACATTCCTTATCACACTCTCTGAGATTCCCTTTTTTCTCAAGCACTCTACCAACTTCCCTCGATCTACCGAATCATACGCCGCCTTCAGGTCAATGAAAAGAGCAAACAGGCTCCCTCTGCTTATTTCTTTCAATTATGTATGTTCATCAATTATGTAGCGCAGGGTTACTAAATGCTCTATCGTACTCCGTCCCTCTCTGAAACCAGCTTGCACCTCTGGCACTAGATGCTTCTCCTCTATATCTCTCCTCAACCGCTCGTCCAAGATTTTGGTGAAAATTTTATATGCCGAATTCACTAGAGTAATCCCCCTGTAGTTTCCTACATTTTCTCTATCTCCACTCTTATATATTGGATGAATTATTCCCTCCTTCCAGCTCTTTGGTGCACTCTTTGCTCTCCTCCCTACCAAATTCAATTCTTGGGTGATTCTAATCCTACACTCTTTCGGGATAGCTTTTCAGGCTTCGTTTCCAACGCCGTCAGGGCCTGCCGCTATTTTTTGTTTTAGTGCTGCTATAATATAACCTTTTCCGCTTCACCAATCAATATTTCTTCTTGGCCTAAATCTTCCAAAGCTTGCTCCTCCCTTACACTACTATTCCCTACTCCTTCCTGTGTCTCGACTCCTTCCAGCAAAACCATAAAGTGACTTTTCCACTAATCCATCGGAATGCTGTTTGGCACTCGTTCTTTCCTCGCTCCTCTTTCTTTTAAATACCTCCAGAGCTGTGCTTCTGTTTTGATGTCAAGTATGCGCTGACGTTCTCTTCTCTCCCAATCCTGCTTTTTCTTCGTCTCCAAATCCTTTAATTCGCCTTTCGTCTGTAACCAATCTTCTTTACAACTGGTGCCCTCTCGCCACTTTCTCATAACCTCTCTATACTTTTCTTTCTCCGTCATATATTCTTTGTCTGCCCATGATCTTCCAGGTGATGCTGTTGTGATTTTCTTCTTTACCATTCCTGCCTCCACCTTCTCTATAGTCTTGTTTATATCTTTTAATTCCTTCCAGTTTGTTGCTTCCATTCTAGCCCTATACTTCTCAGTCCCTTCGTTGTCCCATCTGGTAACCCATTTCTCCTGCCTAGATGCAATTATTGTTTTCGTCTTCAAGCTTATTGCCACTGGCATATGGTCTGAATCAATTCTCCCTCCTATCTCCATCTCTTTAATTTCCTGCCTTGCCGGGTCATTTGCCACTACCAGATCTATAGTCGATAATCCTCCTGCCCCCACAAATGTGAAATCTCCCTCCCAGTCTCCTTCCACACACCCATTTACGACGTCCCATTGATTTTCCCTTACCCATTCCGTCCACCCTCTCCCTTCTGCATTTCTAACTTTATCCTTGGCTTTCCTTATTATTTCTCTAACTTCACTATCCATTATGTGGAACTGCTCTTCCCCGATTCTAACATTCCTATCGCCTCCTACCAGTAACTTTGCCATTACCGTTCCTTCTCCATTAATTTTTATTGCCTCTTTAATTATTTACAGTCCTTTGATAATAATAATAATAATACTTTATTGTCCAACAGAGCGAACCCCAATGACAGAACAATAATAATATATATATATATATATATATATATATATATATATATATATATATATATATATATACATATATATATATATACATATATATATATATATATATATATATATATATATATATATATATATATATATATATATACATATATATATATATATATATATATATATATATATATATATATATACATACATACACATACAAGACATACACATACAAGACACACACATGCATACACATATACAAACACACGTACATACATACACACGTACATACATACACCTATATACATACATACACCTATATACATACATATACACATATAAATACATAAACAAATGGTGTAAACCCATACAAGTAATAAATATCAATATACAAAACAGTAAAAATGATTACATAGAACAAGTAAATAAGTATATAAACATTAGTCTTAAAATATATCCTGAGATGCTTCGTTAGCAGCTTTACACATTACGAAGATAGGTGCTCTACGTAGTACGTTAGTCCTTGGAATCGGCAGACGAAAACTGGCGGTAGATCTAGACGATGATCTGGGAATATTGATTGGAATTTTGCCCAAGAGAAATGAACAGTCTATCTGACTATGCAAGAGCTTAGAGGTATATTGTGCACAGCAATGACTCCTTCTGTCTTCTAGAGAAACCATGTTATGTCTAATTAACAATTGTTTGAGACTAGTTCCTATCTCAGGATAAACTCCATCAAGTCTGTAGGACAGGTATTTCAAAAAACGTCTATGAATTCTCTCAAGTTTGAACGCGTGTGATGTATATAAAGGATACCACACGAGAATAGCGTACTCCAGTTTGCAGAGGACGTATGTACAAAAAAGTTGCTTCATTAGGTTAGTATCGGTGAAGTTGCGACTAACGCGCATTACAAATCCTAAGGACTTCGATGCAGAGGAGCATACGCTATCGAGGTGGTCGAGAAATGTTAGGCGAGAATGAAATATGACACCGAGATCTTTCATTATTTCCTTCTTGGCAATAGGGCTACCATCAATTGTTTAGGTAGTTTGTATTGGAGAAAGAGTTTTTGAGTACGAAACATAACAACACTTGGTGGTATTAAGTAATAATTTGTGTTTAACACACCATCTCACAAATGAGTCCATGTTATTTTGTAAGTGTAACATATCCCCATGGCACTTAATCGATTTATATAATTTTATGTCATCAGCAAATGCTAATACGGGACACGATATCGTGGACAGTAGGTCATTAATGAAGATAATGAATAATAAGGGACCCAAGTTAGAGCCTTGGGGGACACCCGATGTTGCTAGAAATTCAGTTGATACGAACCCATTATAGTATACGTAACAAACTCTATTTTCTAAATAGGACTTAAGTAGTGCTAAAGCTTCACGGTTTAAGCCTAGGTTGTAAAGTTTTTGTAAAATAAGGTTGTGTTGAATCTTGTCGAAAGCTTTAGATAAATCAGTATATATCACATCAACATGTCCGCGGTTATCAATTTCTTCGGATACGTATTGTGCAAATGTTGCTAAATTAGTACATGTGGAACGACCATTCACAAATCCATGTTGTTTAGGAGAAATAAAACTTTTTACTTTATTATAAATAACACGGTAGAGGAAAATTTCAAAAACTTTGGCAAAGTTGGATAAAGTGGATATCGGCCTACAGTTGGAGATACAAGACTTGTCGCCATTCTTGAAGACTGGTGAGATGCGAGCGCGTTTCCACCTATTCGGGAATGTGCAAGCTTTAATGGATAGATTAAAAAGAATCATTAAGGGTTGAGCGAAAACAAACCTACAATCACGTACTAAAAATGAAGGTATAGAATCATCACCAGCTGTAAATTTATTAGATAATTGGGACATAATTAGTAGAAGGTCCTTTTCATTAACTTCAGGAAAGTTAAAAGGAACAATGTTATTTAAATATTCAGTAGGAGCAGTAGCATCAATTGAAGAGAACGAACTTGAGAAAAAGTCAGCAAAAGCGTTAGCTATGGTGTTAGGCTCAGAAAACTCGGAATCTTCATTATGAAGCGTACCAGGAATTCTTGAGTGACCACGCTTGTTATTTAAATATTTCCACACGTCAGTTGGATTTTTCTTAATATTGCTTTCCATCCTAAGGATATAAGTTTTATAGCAATTCGCAATTTTAGCTTTACTTTGTCTGCGTAGTTGACTCTATTTGTCATAAAATAAGCGATCACCAGTTCTTGACCATTGCTTCCTATATTTTTCTTTCAATCGTATCGTAAGAGAGATCTTATTTCTGGGGAATACCATATAGGATACTTTGAAACAGAGTAAGCTTTCTTAGGCACAAACTCATCCAAATTATTGATATAATGTGGTATAAAAGGAATCAACAGCATCATTGATGTTATTCTACTGTTCCAATGAAGATGGCCAATCAATATCGCAAAGGGATTGATACAATAACAATAAATTAGATTTACGAAAATTATACGCCATTTGGCTATTAGACGGAAACGAACGAAAATGATGTGATTCGAGAATACATATATTAATGTCTAGCGCAGGATGATAATTATCTTCCTTAACTAGGTGAGATATGGAGTGTAAAACAGACAAATTGTGATTTATATTGGCTAGCACTAAATCTAACAAATTATTGCTTAAGTTACTGACGTTATTATATTGGGTAATGTCGAGAGCATTGTTAAATTGTTGCAAACAGTGAGCTTTATTCGAAGCTGGAGTACCAGCTCTTGAAACATCAGGAATGTTAAAATCGCCAACAATAATCAACTGATGATCAACAAGGAGTGTTTCCAAGGCGGACATGAAGGTTTCGAAGTCTTCATTTGGAATATCAGGGGGTATGTAAACTACACCAATAATAAGCTTCAGTGAGCCGATGAAGCACTTGCATAATACAATATCAACGAGGGGAACAATATTAATAAGCCTGGAAATATCCACTGGTATGATCTTGATTTAATCAGTAAATGCTGCTAACACTCCTCCACCTCTAGTTCGACTAACTTGCTTAAATTTGCGGTCGCAGCGCACTATCTGATAATTAGACGGAAATAATTCAAAATCGAATACAGAGTGTTGTCACTGTTATCGTCAAGTTCCAATGCCGAATCTCCTTCTTGGGATGTTGTATACCGTGGTCACTTGCCACCAGGCTTCTTCTAATTCCACTTCCCTGCACACTACGCCTTCTGCCTCTTCCAGTCTTCTTTCTGACTCTTTGATATTTCTTTTAACTCCTGTTAATATACCCCCTTTGCTCTTCCATACTTATATTCCCATACTTATATTACTTGTAGTCCCGCCACATTCCAAAAGAGTATCTTAATATTTTCCTCTATATATATTCTCTCTTTTATTTGAAACAGACTTAGTTTTTTGGCATAATTTTCTGTTACTCCTTCCTCCCATGTTACCCAATTTCCATCCACTTCCATCTTCTTATAACCGATCTTCACTTTGTGCCCTCTATCTTTTAGCATCTTTGATTTCTGTCGCAAATCCTTTTGAATTTCCTGTTCTTTCTTAGTAAAATCGTATTGGATAAAAATATCAGACCCCTTCAGCTTATATTTATTGAGCATATATATTATTTTTCTTTTTACTTCCCAACTTGTCAATTTTGCGACAATTGGCCCTTGGTTCGAACCTTTGTCTCCTATCTTGAACATGCTTCCTACCCCTTCTTTTACTCCAAATCTTTCTTCCAATAACCTCTTAGCGTCTTCTAACCATCTCTCTCCATTTACCCCATGAATCACAATATTCTGTTTTATTTCCTTTCTTTCTCTTCTTTCTTCCATTTCTCTCAGTTTTTTACTTCCTCTCTTAGTGAGTCTTGACCATTCTCCCCAGTTCTGACGGAGTTTTCTCTCTCTATTCTGTAGTCGTCCTCCAACTTCTTTATCCTGCCCTTAATATTGGTGTTTTCGTTTCTTATCGCCTTTAATTGTGATATTATTTCCTCTTTCCACACCCTTTCCTTCTCCTCTACTTCTTTTTGTTCACTCCTAGCTCTTTCCAATTTTTCTTCGAGTTCTTATTTTCTCTTCTCATTTCTTCCATCTTATTCTCGACGGCTTTAAAATCCTTCTTTATTCCCCGTAGCTCTTCAAAGATCTTCTCCAAAGCTCCGCCGATACCCACGCTCATTTCTCTTTTTTCCAAATCCTCTTTTTTGGAACGTTTTGCCAATTGTGTCGGCGACCGACTCAATTTTGCGCACCGAACAAAAGGACTTCTAGCCTCACTGTTCGATCTTGGCCTGCTGTCTTGTGCCATTGCCTATGTCTTATTTATTATTTATTTATTTTCACTTTGCTACCAAAAAGTTTAAAGATCCTCCCCGGTCTCGAAACCGCGCGCAGTTGTACTTATATATTTGTCTCCACTTCTCCGGTTCACTCGCTTATATTCTAGCGTTTACAATTAGTTTATTGTTTATTTCACATCCAAACTTCGAGATTTTTTTTGGCGAAAAAGAACTTTTATCGGCGACAGTTTAACAGTTTTTTTCAACAGAAAAACAGTTTTGACTCGCACCGTGCTATCATGGAGATAAGAAATAAATGTAGCAGTTGTTTTTGTCGTATTTAATAGAATTTAATCACTATTTGTGCAAAAGATAATTATTTAATAACAAAAACGAGCTGTTTATCACCGTAGACCATTACGTGAACAGACACACAACATATTTGTTTATTCACTCGCAAAATTTCGCTGCCTTAAAGGATTGATTTATGACGATTTTTATAACTTTCTGGATCACACTGAAAGACGTCCGTCCGCCTCACTGACTTCGACAAGACCCAGATATGTCAATCGTGAATTTCAACCAAAAACGAACATTTCAAAATATTCAAAAATTGCGAATATATATATATATATATATATATATATATATATATATATATATATATATATATATATATATATATATGTTGTATTGTTTTCTCGGGGATTCCGCGTTGATGTTGAGGGTTGGTTCTGAAAAGAACCGGATTCTCGACGTTTGGGCGAACTAACATTCTCATGTGTCCTTTGCTTCTTGACGGTCGTGAGCCTTCCGCTCAGCTGTTCCGTCGTCTTGTTGTTTGTTTCTGTGTTTTTTTTTTGTGTGTCGGTTTGCTTGTTTGTTTGTCGGTTTGTTTGTTCTTCTGTTGTGTTTCACTCATAAACGGTTTTTTTTTCTTTTTTTTTTTTTGGTTCTGTTTTATTTTTTTGTTCTGTTTTTTTTTTGTTCTTTTTTTTCTCTTCTTCTTCTTCTCGTTGTTGGTCCTTGGTTTATCCTGGTGTTGGTTCATGGTTCGCCCTCCTGGCGGTTCCTGGTTCGTCCTTCGTTCTTGTGGTGGTTCCTTGCTCGTCCTCGTGGTGGGTGCTGTGTCTCTCTGGTTTGTTCGTGTTGTTCCTGCCTGTTTTTGTTCCTGGGTGCTTCGCTGGGTTCGGGGATGTGGGCTTTCCTGTGAAAAAGAAAGATCAGTGATTACCTATGTTGTTGAGGTTTTGGATGTTTCCATTTGACGTTGATGTTGTAGTTTGCTGCGTTGTTGATTGTTGGGTTGTCATGCGTTTTCATGCGTTCGAAGCTTTTCGTTGCTAGTTTTTCTATGTGTTGCTTCATTGTCTCCATGTTTAGATCGCTGTGCAGCTGCTCATTGGTCATGTACCATGGCGAATCTGTTATTTCTCTCAGAGTTTTGTTCTGGATGATTTGGAGTTTGTAGATTTTCCATTCTTTGGATTGTATCCAGCACGTCGATGAGTACGTCATTGTCGGCCGTATTATGGACTTGTAGATTTGTAGTTTGTTCCTTATGTTCAGCTTGCTTTTCCTGTTTAAGAGCGGGTAGAGGTAGCCTTTAATTTGTTTTGCTTTTTTCGCTGTCTGATCGATGTGTTCTGAAAATGTAAGAGCTTTGTCTAGGATTACGCCTAGATATTTGATTCGGTTTTCCCATTTTATGTCCGTGTTGTTAATTCTCAAGCAGCTACTGGGTTCGTGCTTAAATTTTTTCTTCGTGAAGATAATTGCCAGTGTTTTTTCTGCGTTTAGATTGATCCTCCAGGTGTTACACCAGTCGTTAGACCTGGTCACCAGACCTGGACAGGATCCAGGTGATTTTGGAGACGTTTTGTTATGGCCTCGGTCGAGTATCCTCGTGTGAAAATTGCTGTGTCGTCTGCGTATAGTGCAATTTCTGTGTCGTTTAGTTTTGGGATGTCTGCGGTGTAGATGCTGTAAAGAAGGGGGCCCAGGACAGATCCTTGTGGGACACCGGCTGTCATTGTCTGAGTTGTGGACATGCTGTCGTTTATTTTGACTTGGAATGTTCTGTTACAGATAAAGGACGTCACTAGTCTGATCATTGCTGTTGGGATTTTAAATTGGTGAAGTTTGTATATTAAACCTAGGTGCCATACCTTGTCGAAAGCCTTAGAGACGTCCAGAAAGACGGCTCCCGTGGCTAACCCTTTGTTGAAAGCGTCGATTATTATATATACCTTTTATTTCTTCCGGTGTTGTTTCCTCTATTTCCGTGTTTTCTACGCTACTATTTAGTACTCTCAGTACGGTTTCGCGTATTTCTTGCCTTTTGCGGAGTGGGTGTGTGTCGGCGTTCGGTTTAACTGCTGTGCAAGCGACTTTGCGAATTCCTCCGTTTCTCCTCGTCCGTGTTTGCTACAGTGTCGTTTGTTGTTTTCAGTGGGGGAATTGTTCTCCTCTCCTTGTTTCTAAGATTCTTGGCTAATTTCCACGGTTCCTCTATTGTTTCGTTGATGCGTTCTAGTTTGTCTTCCCATTCGGCGTTGTGCTGTTCGCGCAGTGCCCATTTCAGTTGGTTTGTCAGTCTGTTTAAGACGTTCTTGTCCGTCGGTGCCAGCGTCCGTTGGAATACCTTGTTAGCTTTGCGCTTTTCTTTTAGTAGATTTATGATTTCCTCTGGGAGGGTTGTTGTCGTGTTGGCTGTCCGTTTCCTTGTGGCGGCCTCGAGTGCTGCTTTTATTACGTTTTCTATCGTCCGTGCTGCTTCTTCTAGGCTTGTAATTTCTGTACAAGTGACGTTCGTCAGATTATCTTTGAATTTATTCCAATTTATGGTAATTTTCTCGATTGTTTTCCTGGACGTTTTCGCTTGGAGATTTATGTGCACTGGGTTGTGATCTGAGCTGAAGTCTGTGATACAGACTATTTCCACGTTTGCTGTGACGTTTTTCATGACGGCTATATCCAAAATATCCGGCATTCGCTGAACTCCTGGAAAGTGTGTCGGTTCGCTCGGTGCAATTACTTGTAGCTTCCGGTTTTCCGTGTACCTTAGTAATTGTCCGCCCTTTGTGTTTGTCACTCTGCAATTCCATTGCGAGTGTTTAGCGTTGTAGTCTCCTGCGGCTATGGTACCTATATTTCTGTCGAATATTTTGTCCAGGTCGTCGGCGTTTATTTGTTTCTGTGGCAGAGAGTACAGTGCGTAGAGGGCTACGGGTCCGTCGGTTGTCTGTACTTCTACTCCTACCGTTTCCGTGTCGGTGGTTGTTTCTACTTCCGGCAGTTCGTTGGTGTTTTATGTTCCTTTTGATGATGATGGCGACCCCTCCTCCGGCTTTCTCGCCTCTGTCTTTTCTGTAGACTTGGTAGTTTGCTATGTTCAGTTGGTTGCAACGTCTGAGATGCGTCTCGTTGATCAGTGCCACGTCGACGCTGTGTTCGTTTAGGTGTGCTACCAGTTCCTGTTTCTTGTTTTGTATTCTGTTTGCGTTCCAGAATATAAGTTTCAGATTGTCTCTAGTTCTTCTAGTGGTCATTGTTGAGTGTGAGCATGATGGTTGTGATTCTTCGGGTGAACTTTTCTGTGTCCTCTTTGCTGTGTCCCATTTCGGCAAAATCGAGCATCATTTCCGTCAGTTCTGCTCTGATTATTTCGTTGCTATTCCTTTTGTTTTCGCTTGTTGACGGCCTTGTCTCCGGGTTGGGGTTGTTGTTTTTTCTTACCGGTTTCGGTATTTGGCTAGTTGTCGGTGTTTGGGCTGTTTGTCTCGGTGTTTGGGCTGTTTGTCTCGGTGGGGGTTTTGATCTCGTTTCCTGTTGTCGTTGTTCTGCTTGTCTAGCTATTTCCGGTCTCGCCGGGCAGTTTCTCCAGATTGAGGTGTGTTCGCCTCCGCAGTTTGCGCATTTCGGCGGCAGTGTTAGCGGTTTCTCGCACAGGTGCGTGCTGTGGTTCTGTCCGCATTTCATGCATCTGTATTCGGCGTTGCAGTGCCCCTGCACGTGGCCGAACAGCTGGCATCGGTGACATTGTACAGTTTCCCCTCGTGTTTTCAGCGGTTCAATTTTTACGTTCAATCCGCAGAATCGATCCATTTGGTAGATGGATTTGTATTCCTTCCCAATTTCTATCAGGACCATTTGGATTGGCGTGGCTTCTCTCCCTTTCATCCTGGTCACTTTTATGGCCGGGTATCCGTTGTCGTTGAGGTTCTCTTTGATTTGCTCCTCCGTTCGTTCACATGTTCGTTCATTCGTCCTTGTTCGTTCACATGTTCCGCAAGGTATTTCGTAAATTCCATGGGATTCTAACGGGATGGTATCTTTATCGTTGCGTAGCTTGGAGGATATTTTCTGGTTAGGTTTGAAAATGGTGTCGATGCTGTGTCTTTTGAGGATTCTGGCGATTTTGTCAGTTGATCCATGAACATATGGTAGGTATGCTGTGCTAACGGGTTTCTGGCGTTCTTCATTTCTTTGGCTACTGTTCTCTGTACGACGGAAAGCTCTGGATATTAAGCTGTTTGGATATCCATTTGAAGAAAGAGCTTCTCGTAAATTCCTCAATTCTTTCGGTAAGTTAAGCTGGTCGGATAGTCTTTTGGATCGGGTGGTAAGAGTGTTGACTACAGATGCTAGTTGTTTGGAATGATGGTGCGAAAAAGCGTTCAGATATCTGTCTGTATGGGTTGGTTTCCGGTACACAGTGTGACTCAAGGTGCCGTCTGGTTTCTTCTGTACTAAAACATCCAAGAAAGGAAGTCGTTGATGCTTTTCTATCTCCATTGTGAATTTAATTTGGTCGTGTTGGGAGTTAAGATGGTTAAGGAATTTGTCCAGCTCTGGTCTGCCGTGGGGCCAGATTACAAATGTGGTGTCAACATATCTTAACCAGAGTGTAGGTTTAAGTGTGGCTGATGAGATTGCCTTTTTTCAAAATCTGTAAGAAATATGTTGGCTATTACTGGGGATAGAGGTGAACCCATTGGTGCTCCTAGGACTTGTTTGTATATTTGACCATCGTACCTACAGTATGTATTCTTTGAGGTCTTTAAACAATGTTCTGCCAGATCTGATACATACTTTTCTGGTTTTAATTTTGATCTTATGATGTTTAAGGCCTCAGGGACCGGTACTTTTGTGAATAAAGATACAATGTCAAAGCTTACAAGGAGGTGGCCGGGCTGGAGTTGGTGATTTTTCAGTATGTCTATGAATTGTTCAGCATTGCGGACATAGGAATCACAATCTTCGGCGTATGGTTGTAAACATTTTGCTAAATGTTTCGCAAGAAGTTGGACCGGTAAACCAACGGAGCTTAATATTGGTCGTAGTGGGGCTCCATCTTTGTGGATCTTTGGTAAACCATATATCTTGGGACACCGTGAAGATTTCTCCCTTGGTATAAGATAATTCATTGTTTCCTTGTCAACGCTAGAGCTTAGGTTTTTTCCTAACCTAACCCTTGAGGGATTTCAATAAAACTTTTACTGGATGTGGGTACCCACGATAGATGTGAGATTTCAAACATCGGCCACGTCTGGGCCGTCAGCCGCAAAAAAACTCATGCAACATATTTTAGTAGAACTTGATAAATTTTGAGATGTTTGTTCCTTCTGCATTCGAAGGGTAAATCTGACATTTTTTCGCCAATAACTCTGTGGCTATACATCCCTGGAAGACGCGAGTGGTACCGTTGGAATCAAAATTCTATTTAAAAGATTTAATTATTCTTAGAAAAAAAACTCGTAAATATTGCCGTTTACGAAATAAATTTTTGAATTAAAATGTGGACGGAAGCAACAATGTTCTGATGTCATGAAATGTTCTGATGTCTCAAATTGTCCGAACTTTAAGAATCCGCAAAAATAAAAGTGTAAAGTTATCGTTTTCTTGTAGAAATTTGTGAAAAATTGCGAATCTTGACGTTGCTATGCGTTGCTAATCAAGAGCCAGAGTCGCCGAAACCTGCAATTTAGGGATTTCAAGAAATCTCCTTGAATTTGATTTGAATGTAAGAAAGAGAGAAAAATCAGAATTTTGCTTTAAATTCTTTTTTTAATTTTATCTTTTCATAGGCACACGAAAATAGTGTCAAAATGATCAGCCGTAAGTGCAAATTGGCGATTCAGCGGCAAGCAATGGTCGTTGTTCTTTTTACCTGGAGTGCAAATCCGTAGATGGATTTGAGTAATTCAAACACCATACTGTTGGCCTTTTCGCCGGGCATGCACTCCTCAAACTGAAAATGCAAATTTTCCTTCTCGCGTTTCTGTTTGAAGAGGTGAAAAAAGTGACTTTGCGAATTGGGGCCTGCGGTACTTTCCCGGAGGTGTCGTTCGAAAGTAGACACGTCGGGCTATAATCCCTAAAAACAGAAATACAATTCTAAAAGATTTCACCGAATATGGAAGGTTTCAATTTGCTCAATCTTGAGAAATTCGTTTCGAGTTTGGACGGACGTCGCGACCCCCGGGTGCGATGGACCAGTACGTCGCTCCCATCGCCATAGAGAACCTTTTGTTCTCTATTTAGAAGCCGCCACCGCGACTCCCTGCCCTTTAATTTAGCAAATCCCGGAGGATTCTCGCGGACGTCAGCAAACATGGTTTTTCTGTTGTTCCGGCGACATCCGGAACGCAATCGCAGTTAAATTCCAATACAAATTAAAAGGCACTATGATTATATACGGATTGATTGGTGTCGGTCCGGTCCCGATCCGACTGTTGGTTATATCAGGAGAGGAATCCCCGCAAATTAGGGGACTAAAAAAAACGACTTTTGTGTTAAAATTGATCCACAGAGGGAATAGGATGTCACATGTCCCAGATTCTTCCACCTACCGTTGCGAGTAAACATCTCGCATCGAACGAACTGGTTTGGAGACGCGGCGCTCTTCAACCAATGGAACTTCCAAAGATGTAATCGAAAAAACTGAAAATGTAAATTTTTTTCGTTTACATTTTCCGCCGCAGCGGGTGAACCGACGGTCGCGTACTTTTCCGCATGACGTCAAAAAAACGTGAAATCGACGCGGCAAGAGGACGCAGTAAAAAAATCGAGCCGCGTGCCAGAATTGCTGCTCAAAAGTGCTAGAAACGATTTCCTGTTTTTGACACCTGGAGGAGGCCGTATGTGACTTGCTAGCGGCAGCTCGACACGGGTCGAAGGCCCGTTCAGTTTTACATTAGAACGGAGAGGAACAGAGTTATTGAAGAATAAGTGAAAAACTTTAAACTCACCTACAGCCGCTCCCTGCTTTATAAAGCTTGTCTAAAAAAATCTATTTTTTTGTTCAATACACCAGAAAAAAAACAAGATATAAACCATTTTACACAATTTTTCGTAATTTTCAAAAAAACGTCATTTTTAGACTCATTTTTAGTTCAGGAACGGTACCTTACTCGATTAGTACAATTTAATAATAATAATAACAAATATATACTAAGACATTTGTTTCATTTTGCCTAATATTCCAATTTAATTAAAATAAAATATACATGTTTCAATTATATTAGTAAATATTCTATATTTAGTGGAAGAAATGTTTGTATAAGTATTTGAATTTAGATGTATTGAATTAAATATAAATGTATTATTATTATAATTCAATAAAACCATAAATTGAATGTATATAGAGCTATTATACACTATTTTGCAACTCAGACATTCCATAATCCTCGCGCACGTTATCATTTATTTTACTGATCACGGCATTTAATATAGCGGTTATTAAAAATCATACAATTTTTTCCTTGTCACACACTTTTAAAATAACTTTTGCATCTCTCCATTTCTTATCTCACGAAATTGATTAAGCAACTTTTCTTATCTATTATTTTCAATAATAAACTTAAAAGTGTTTCAGTTATATTGCACGTGTTCACCGATAATTTCAAACACGAAACTAATTACGCAGCGTTTCTTATCATTTCCGGAGGTCAATTTAAGGTTACGTCAATGCATGCCCACTCCACAACCCATTTTGAATTTTCCCGCCCGCGCCGAATTTTGAATTTTCCCGCGCAGGAAACCAAAAACCGGAAGTGTCAAGGTCAAATATCAAAGTTAAAGGTCAAGTCAAGGTCAGGTCAAGGCGGGAGATGTTTCCAGAACATGACATCTATCCCTACTACCGCCGCCAAGAGGACAACCGATGCCGCCCCGAAGAGAACCGCTGAAGCCGCCCCTAAGAGAGCCACCAAAGCCGCCCCAAAGTGAGCAACCGAAGCCACCCCGAAGAGGAAATCTACGCCGATGGGCACGGACAGCCCCCCGAAGCCGCCCCCAAACGCAAAACCGATGTGGAAGACGAGGAAACATAAGTTTCAAAAGAAAACGGCTAAACTGGCGAGACCAAGCACGTCAGGCCTGCAAGGGATGTAGGTAAGTATGAACAATTTTGCATGCTTAAATACAGAGGACAGTGACGACGACGACGACGACGTCACAGAAACCGAAATCCGCACCGAAGAAAAGAACACCCCCATCATATTACGGAACCATGAAAAATGGACTAGACTAAGCAAAAAACTGGATAACAATCGTATATAGTTCATAAGGGCCACGTCGACAAAAGACGGAATCCGAATCCAACCGAAGACGAAGGAAACTCATTAACGAAGGAGGAAAACTACGAATTCTACACGCACCACCTCAGTGCAAACCTAAAAGAGGTGATCAAGGGAATTTCCACCCAAGTCCTGGAAAAAGCAATTCAATCAGAACTAGGGGAGAAAGATTACTCGGCAATTAAGGTAACAAGAATGAAGGAAAAGAACGCGACCCCTACTCAAATGGTATTGTGGAAATACCAAAACTCTACCAATCGATCTACCAAATGCAGGGGATATACGGATTCTGCATAATAATAGAGCCACTAAAACCCAGAGAAGATACTGTCCAATGCCACAAATGCCAACTCGATTCAGAGACACGTTCAGAGAAATTGCAAAGCGGAATATAGGTGCAGAAAAGCACAGCACGCACATCCGCGAGAAACCACCAACACCAAAATGCGCCAACTGTGGAGAAGAACACGTATCGATATGGATGAACTGCCCCGCCAAACCGAAAAACAAAAACCCAGCGACTACAAGACAACAACAACGGAAAACCCCCAGAACAAACCCGAACAGACAATACAGCGACACAGTACAGACAACCGTCAACGAAAATAAACAAAACACGGAAAAGAAAACACCAACACCGACGACAACGACAAACAAGAAAAATAGCTAACCTAATCTAACCTAACGCACATGCTATTAAACTACGCCGCTGAACAAACCAACGAGGACGAAGTGACAAATTTCACTAGAAGCATCACATATCAAGAAGCAATACTAAGAAGTATCACATAAACTAGCCCTCATCAAAAATGACTAGAAAACGAAACGTGGACAAATTAAAGATGTTTTCTGGAACGAAAACGGAGTCGAATGTAAGAAACTCGAACATACATGTCAAACATACTCGTCTATACATGACGGAATACAACATAGACGTGGCGTTAATCAACGAAACCTACCTGCGACACTGCAATCGCCTGAACACACCGAACAATCAAATATATAGGAAAGACAGGGACCAACAAACCGGAGGCGGCGTTGCCATAATAATCAAGAGGAATTTAAAACACCATTTTTAACACCACAATTTCCCGAAGTAGACACGACGAATAACACAGAAACGATAGGAATCGAAGTAATGACCGCAGACGGCCCATTGGCTTTGTATTCACTATATTCGCAACCAAAAAAAGAAATGAGCACTGCAGCACTTCTAGCTCTAAACGAGCCAACACATTTCACAGGTAATAACTGATATCCGCCGGATATATTGGATATAGCGGTAATGAAAAATGTCACAGCAAACATAGTTATAGTCTGTTTTGAAGACTTGAGCTCCGATCACAACCCCTTGCACATAAACGTCCAAGCGAAAAGTGCGAGAAAACATTCATAAACTGGGAAGTTTAAAGATAACCTAGAATATTACCTGCATACATATTACAGACCCATTAAGCCTAGAAAAGGCGGCACAAACACTCGAAAATGAATCAACAAAACAGCCACGCTCCCACAGGAAATAATGAGCCTAACACGAAAAGCAAACTACGTACCAACGAACTGCAGTACCGACTGACAAAACGGTCCCGAACAGACTGACACATCAGGGAAAACAGGGGCTACGAGAACAACACAACTCAGAATAGAAAAATAGACTAGACATAATCAACGACACCATAGACGAACCGTGGTAATTAGCCAAGTGTCTCAAACCGCAACACAACACCACCTATCAAACAGAACGATGGCAGCACAGCAACCTCTGACATTGACAAGACAGAGACTTTCGCAAACGCCCACGAACCACAATTCATGCCAAATGTCCCAAACGCCAACCACAACTCCCAAGCAATCTACGAAACGGTAAGGAGGATTCTAAACAGCGAAGAAAACTACGAAATAAGAGAATCAATGCCAGAGGATATATCCGAGATAATAAAAAACCTTACCAATAGGAATGCACCCGGTTGTGATAATATAAACAATATGACTCTCGTGAACTTAACGTCGCCCGCTGTAGACAGAATGAATGAAATAGCGAACGCATCGCTCAAACTCAGAACGTTTCCGATCCAATGGAAACACGCCACAGCAGTACTGATCTGCAAAGTTAACGAACCTAGGAACATTACGTCGAGCTATAGGCCAGTAAGCCTACTAACAGGACTCGGAAAAAAACGGAGAAAATCATTCATAAACGACTGACAGACATAATTGGTGAAAATCAGTAAATCCAAATATAATAGAATAGAAATATCCAAAACTACAACAAACCGCATTCAGACAGGAAATAACTCTGTTCGAGTTCTTGGTTCATTCATATTCTGTACCCGTCATTTGTTCTTATAGGACCATATATCATTCATAAGACCCTCCTTTCTATTTTAAGCAGACTTTGTTCCAGACCCTTTGTGAGAATTTTGTTTGATTCTTGTAAGTGCATATAAATGTAAAATATATCAATAAATTGATTGAGTGATAATTGTAACTGTTGTTTTTTAACTATGTTTTTCCTTTTATTTTATTAATAGTTTGAGAGAGTTAAGTTGCTGGTTGGAGAGTAATATTGTTTATTTAACTATTAGTTATGATGCTGGATGACAGAAAAAAAGGCTCAGGCCGTTCATACAACAGTCTAACAGGTATAACTAGAAACTACTTTTTTCTTGCTCTCATTTAGTTGTGATTTTAAATATCGAACAGATCATAATTTTTCTAGGCTATGGTACTGCAATTGGTGTTTATACAGGTAAAGTTATGGGCTTTGCTACGAGGAACAAACGGTGCAGATACTGTGAATCTCGTGACAGAAATTCAAATGTAAATAACAATACCGAAACACAATTAAACAACACTGAACAAATTGAACATGACTGTCGCAAAGATTTTGATGGTTACTCGAAAGCAATGGAAGCTGACAAGGCAAAAGAAACATTTTTAAATAACCCACATTTTGTCGAAGTCAATGTCATGCTTGGAACTTTGATAGGAGATGATTATGAATCTTTGATAGATGATTATGAAATAAAAAAATTGTCGCTCCATTTTTTCAGAGCTGCTTCACGGAATTTAGGGTTGTCATAAACGATGCGTTTTCGTTCCCAGGCGTCGTGCAGAGTGGTGGTGCCTTCCCAGCAAACTAGGGCGTCCATCACCAGAATGGAATGTTGGTCCAAGTAGATGGCGAGGTCGGGCTTGAAGAGTTGGCCGTCCTGGTGTCTGATGTGTGGCTCGATCTCCACGGTTAAGCCCTGACCTTTGATGTGGCGTAATAGCTTCTTGACGATTTCGTTGTGCCGCTTTATTCTTGGGTAGTGCGTGTTTTTGCACCCTTGCAGCATGTGGGAGATCATTTTTTCTTTATTACATCCTGTGCGGCATCGTCGTAGTTCCGTCGGGTTTGATGGAATGCCGGCACACGGAAGGTTATTGGTGCGAAGCTGGTACGCCCGTAGGTGGTCACCGCCGGTCCAGCCTGGCGGTGGGTAGAGCATCCACCTTCTGCTCGCCCCGTCTTCGCAGGTGTCCTCTAGGCCGCGGCTGAAGGGACGGGCAGCTATTTGTTCCCTCCAGTATTCGTTGCAAATAATGTTGCGTTTCATTTTTATTAGCTTTTCTCCTAATTTTAATGTGGGGCCCTCTTCAAAAAGAGCCTGGATGTAGTGATCCGTGATGGTGCCAAGATTTGAAAGACGTCGCTCCATTATTTCGGGGATCTTCCTATTGAGTTCAACCAATCCAAGCCCGCCATCCCTGATCCGTGCGTACAGGAACTGGTTTCCAGTATGCACGTTGGCGTGGAGGATCTTCTTTATCGATTTGTGAATTATTCGATCGGCTTCCTTGAGGAGTTTGGAAGTAATAGAAGGTACCTGGAGGGAGTAGAGGATGTTGGGCAGCAGGTAGTTTCGGGTTATTTCAAGTTTTTGGTGTGGTTTGAGGGGGGAATTTTCTATCCTTTTCGTCCATTCGTACAGGTTTATTAGATTTGGTTGCCCGATTCCTGTATGTCTCGCGGAATCTCCAAGATATTTAAGAAAGCCGGATTCGTCGGCGCATCTGATTTTGGACCCATTGATACTGAAAATGGGCCTAGTCCGCGTGATGGATTTACCGGCGTGGGAGCCAGCGCTGATGGAAACTGAATTGTTCGCGTTCAGTGACATACCCATGCCGTTGAAAAATGATGCCGTGGTATGGAGGGAATTAGGCATGTCGATGTCTTGGTCTTCAAGGAGGAGGAGGTCGTCTGCAAAGGCAATACACGACGCGGAGCAGTTGTTGCTGGATCCTGGTTGCTAGTCTTTCCACTGTCATCAATAATAATATTGAATATTATTGGGCTTAACGGGTCCCCTTGTTTCACTCATCTTTTGAAACAAATTAGTCGAGCTACCTCCTTGCCTTATGGATGTCTTCGCATCATCTAAGGTGCCCATTATGTAATGGAACACCTGTTGGTCAACTCCGTGTATATGGAGGGCTGATTCAATTGTAGTGGTCTAGCGTTACGGTATTAAGCATAGTTCCGTCGATGTTTCTAAATCCACATTGAAGCGGATGGGTCGGAGCTAACTTTGTCAGACGTTTAGCGAGGATTCGGTGCAGCAACCTTTGGAGACTGGAACCGATCGTGTTTGGCCTCCAGTTGGTGGCTTTGGTTAGATCGCCATCCTTGGACACCATGATAGTCCGTGATGTGAGCCATCCTGTTGGCGTTGAGCGTCTATACAAGATAACATTGGAGAGCGCTGCTAGCGTTGGGCGATGAAGGGACTTTGGGTTGTGGTGAAACCATCCGGGCCGGGAGATGAATTTTTCCACGAGCTAATAATGGCTTCTAGTTCTTCTAGATAGATAGGGGTGTATGTGTGCGGGGATTGAAATGGCTAGGAGGGGGTAAGATGGTTGGCGCATCGGATTCGAAGAAGTTGCTGTATAGTTCTTCAACCTCGTTAAGAGGTGGGAGTACCTCTGGGGCAAGCAGATTTTTTCCGTTGAGAATAGCGCTAGAAAGGTTGGATTTGTCCTTTACGAACAAGTCTTGCGCCTTCCTAAACACTGAATTTCCGAAGCTGGCTACTGGACAGGTGAGTATTTTGGGTAGAGGGTAGGTTTTGGAGTGAGGGTGGTTTTCTTTTAGGCTGGGATGGGAATTTTTGTAGGAGCCAATCGTCGAGGGATTTGTGGACTTGGCTGTCTGTGCCGGAGAGGGCTGTCTCGATTCTTGGTATTTGGATCGACTTTGCGGCGTAGTTTCACCAGGAAGTCGAGGAAAGCCGCATCTAGAGTTTCTGCCGTTGTTCCTGATGCATAGGAAGGGTCCAGATTTGTAGGAACTTCTGGAGGATTACGGCTCGAAAGTAGTTCGGCTGCGTCTGTCCTTGTTCACTGTGTGGGCTGTGAGGGAGAGGTTCCGGTGGGCGAGGCACGTGTTCTCGGGGGGGTGAGGCCGTACGTGGCCGAAATGCGGGCAGCCGGGAACCAGTAGACTTGCTACCGTATAAAGTTTGTGGTTTGGCTGCAAGTTTGGAACCAGACGGGGAAATGTCTGGGCTTTCTGAGAGCTCGGGGAGCTTCAGTGGTGGAGATGTCGATCTTTTCCCAATGACCGAGCCAGGAATGGATTTGGCTGCTGGTTGTATTGAGGGTTTCCTTGAGATCGTGCTTCTACAAGAACCAGTAGCACTTACAGGTCTCTTGCCACCAGAAGATTTTGAGTTTCCCGATGGACCAGGAGCTGAGGGATCCATGGCTGCAGGGGTTGGAGGTCCCTGTTCCGCAGGGCCTTGATCGACTGAGGTATAGAGGTGTTAAATCTACTAGATTTATTTGTATCGATTTGTACCGGATGTATAATTCTACAATGTTCAAATTAAAATTAGCAGATCAGCGTGGTGCAAAGGCCAGTTATAAACAAGAAGTACTGGCACAAGAATTTTTAGATGCAAATTTTCAGAGCGGTGCACATAATGCATGTATATAATGCATGTACATAATACATGTACATAATGATGTGAATGTACTTCAAAGACTTTTTGGACATAATAAAATAAACGTAACACGAGATGATATAATTGACAATTGTAAAATCGTTCGTGAGATATTGGAACAAGGGACGAAAAAAATTAAATGTAATGGTATACAGGAAAATCTGCTGTGTCTACAATGTAATAAAAATAAAAAAGAAGTTAGTGGTTTATCGACCCACATGATTAAAAAAATTGCTACAGCAGGGATCACTTTTGATAATTTACGCCAGTCTTATGAGTCGACTGATTGTAAAGGGATCACAATTTTATTAGCATAAGATGTTGGCCAAAAACCTCGAATTACCAAAAGACAAAAATAGATAATCTATGTAAAAAGCTGGAGTATATTCTATCAAATAGTTCATTTTTTATTTCTCTGTTTACACAGGAATTTATAGAATAAAACTTTTCATGGAATACGTTATTTTTACGAAGTAAGGATGCAAGTTTTTTATATTGTTCAAATTTTTAAAACATTGGATTTTAAAACTAACAATAATGAGATCCACAGACGTTCAAAAGTTCAAAATGTTTCCATCTTTTTCTTTTCTCTCAGCTGTTATCGCGACGTTGACAAATCCGTCATGTGAATTACTGTCGATAAACAAGATTCAAAATAAAAAAATTAACTTTAATTTTTTAAATAATTACATAGGGAACATCACATTGTTTTAATGTTATCGTGTTTTACAATTATCTAAGATTATTGAATATAGTTTTTTATACCTTAAAGTTGGGAAATTAATGTTGAAAAAGATAAATAAAGACGTGACGGAAGCCTGTCAGCCATATGTACCATGTAAAAGAATCGAAAAAACATCATTTTTGATTTTTTTTTCCGGCTAAACTAAACGGTGGATCACTTTCAAAATTTGAGAGGACATAAATAAGGTATTGATCTGCATGTATAAAAAGATTCAAAGCTTAAACTTGGAAAAAATATTTAACATGGGATTCGCTCGAACCTCCTTAATGAATTTTTGCGAATGCACCAGCAGAAATATTGAGAAAAATCACTTCGACATCTATAACAAATAATCATGTTCCATTTACAGATGCAACCATTTTTTTGAGGAAATTTCTGAAAATGAACTAATAAGCATAATTGCTCAGAAACTAAAAAACAAAAGCTCATATGGTCCGGATGGGCTGCCCTGTCGATTAATAAAAGATAACATCCAGCAGCTGTTAAAACCTCTGCTAAATATAGTTAACTGCTCACTCGAACAACAGGAATTCCCGGAGATTAAAAGTTGCTACAATCTTGCCCATCTTCAAGAAAGGAGATAAAGTGGCACTAAAAAACTATAGGCCCATTGTATTAATATCCGTGTTTTAAAAATTCTAGAATATTTTTTCTTATTCAGACTCGTACCATTTATTGCCAAACACAAAATCATCCCTATTGTACAGCATGGATTCCAAAGTGAAATATCAACCACGACAGCTATGCATATAATAAAATTCATATAATAAAATCCATATAATAAAATCCATATAATAAAATACTTGAAGAAGTGGATAAAAGAAAATTTCTTATAGGAATTTTCTGCGACCTGGGCAAGGCGTTTGACTGCGTTGATCATTCCCATGTAGATAATAAATTATATAGATTTGGCATAAGAGGAAAGGCAGGTAGGGGATATCCTTGTACTTTGAGACACTTTTCTTTAAACTTCCATATTTTAAGTTAAAATTAATCTATGGCCATGAATGTTGAAATTTCTGTTAATTGGCCAATAATATCACAATATTATGATGCAACACACGACCTATTATATTTTGTCAATGAGAAAATGACAAATAATTACTTTAGGATATTTGTCCCATGGTACAATCATGGCTTGTACCTTGGGACACCAATATTTGTACCTTGGGACACATTTTTGTAAAACTAAACTGCCGGCAGATGAATATTATTTATACTATCAGTTGAGATAAATATTTCATATGCCGGAAATTAAGGTGTGAATGGGCAGCTTAAATGCTCAGTTAAAGCATTGAAAACGAAATATAATCTTAATTTTGGAGTAATAAAAACAACAGTCATTACAAAGCTTATTTATAATCACTTTTTAGATATTCAGAAAAATAAAAATAATAACAAAACTTTTTCACAAACATTACTACTAGCTATCTGTAGACTGAATACCGCATTTCTGACAGTAATTTTCAAAAAATCTTCGTGTGCAATCTTCGTGTACCCAGAATCGACAGGTGACACACTGAATCTTGTCTTCTTTGCTCGAAGTAGTGAAATAATTTTCACCACACCCCACGCAATTATTTTACTTTGGAACGTGACTACAAGAATCATCATTCTCTAAGGCAACATCTTCAAAGCAACAGTTTCATCCTAAAAACTACTGACTTCAACTTCTTTCTTCCCGCTTTAAAAAAAAACCGCTTTTTGACAGATTTAATTCTTGTATCCACTTCTTTCTTTCTTTTTTAGCGGCTAAAAGCTCCAATTCCCGTTTTTCAGGAGTATCAGTTAATACTCTTGCTTTACCTTTTCTATTTCTAGTAGTTTTATTTTCACGTGGTGGGCCCTTTAGGAAAGGGCGGATGTCTTCAGGCGACATTAGGATATGTTTGTCTGTTTCTATAGTACCAGTGAATGTGGATGGTGCTCGAGATTCTATACCTACATGGTTATTGTCAGTTTTTTGTTCATATTGGCAGGTTGTGATGGTCCAGGTAAAGCAATATTTGGTTGTGTATCAGCCTTATCCATCCTGGTATGCGCAACGGAGTCAGCATCTACATAACGCCTATCAGTAACATGAATGAGCTCAGGAACTCATCTTCGCCCAAAAATATTATCATTGAATGGCCATATTCCTGCAAGTTTAAATCCATTTTTAATGTTGGATGGCGTAAAAGCTAATGGAAAAGCAGTTCCAAAGCATTGGGCGACATTATATATAGTCAAGGGAGTTCCAGGATTTTACAAAAGCCAATCGTTGCAAGCTTTGTAGTAATATTTCTTGAGTGGACCAAGTAAGGTTGTAACTTATGGCTTGTGTGAGGAGGGAATGTAAACATTACTATACCATTCTTCTTGGCTAACTCTATCATTTTAATTGACATGTGACTTTCGTAATTGTCCATTATCAGGAGCACTTAAAAATCCTCAAATTTGTCACTATTCGAAGTTGCAAGCCCCAAAGTCTCAGGAGGAGCACCATTAATCATGTGGTTCTTAAAGTGCACTCTAGGAAAAATCATGCAAGGAGGAACAGAATTCCCAAATGCATTCACGCATGCAATAACAGGTACATTATTACCCCTCTCTGCTGATGTATTCCCAATTCCCAACTTGTTTCGCTTCTTTTGACGCCAAAACTTTCATTGGCGTGTGTACTGTAGATATGCCGGATTCATCTACATTATAGATCCTTTCGCTTGTAAAATTGTATTTCAACGGCAGTTCCTTGTATTTATCAAAAAACAAATTTACATTCGCCTTATTAATACGGGAAGCACGTGCTAAACCCGTTGCTTCTGGTTTCCGCAAACTTAGATTTTGATGCCGTTTAATAAACTATTCATAAAATGTTTTACCAACTTTTTTATTTGTGTCCCAAGCACTTGGATATGTTTTTTTGCAAAATTACTGCACATTCAAATGCCAATTTTAAAAAGTCATCTTTGCATATTCCATAGTGAAACTTGGATACCTTTAAGCAATATGCAACCAATTTCTCTTCTTCTTTATCACTAAATACTCTATTGGCAGCATTCTGAGGGTGATAAACGACCTCAACATTTTCGTAACGGCCTATTAAAGATATTGAAACATGAAATTCTTCGGCAGCTTTCCGAATAGATAAACGTTTTTAAATAACCATTTCAATTGCATTTTTTAATTTTCCTCACATGGTTTTGTCCAGTTGACTTTATTTTTACGTCGCGGCATCTACTAAATAAAAACAAAAATAAAAAATATAACATTGAAATAAATAGTTTAAAAAAAAAGCAATGCCTTGTGGGCAGTCCCAAGGTACAAAAAATTCACTGTCCCGAGGCACAAATTTCAACTGTATGAAACAAAGTGGGCTTATAAATTCTGAATTACGGAAATCTAGTGACTTATATTAAAATGAGTGATTACGAATGTAGATAACAACAAACTGCATCATAACTAAATTACTTACGTGAAAATATTTCGATTATAACAAAGATTCAAGTGGATTGCAAACAAAAATCGGACGAAAAAATCACACAGCATACGATATCTAAGGAACGAGGCAAAATGGCCGACTTTTCTGCATGCATTCTGAATGTTGTAATGAAATAGCTACTAGATGTCGTTCCTTACTACCTCTCAATGCAAAATTTCTGATGTAATGAGCTTGTCCTGAGGTACAAGGTGTCCCAAGGTACAAGGATCTCTCTACGTGGTTACAATCTTATCTAAGAAACCGGACACAATATGTACAAATACGCTCGAATTCAAATAAATTTGAGTCCCCCAAAGGGTCCCCCAAGGAAGCGTGCTAGCGCCGACGTTATTTATACTATACTTAATCGACTTTGTCTTGCACAAAAAGATTCTTCAGCATTTTATATGCTGATGTTGCCAGTTTTGAAATCTCAAGAAATAGTTTACAAGAATCACTGATCTGAATCACACAGAGGCGAATACGCTTCTTCATTACTAACTAAACTGGTTCTCTTCAAAGAGACTAAAAGGGAATTTATCATATATCAAATAAAGAGATGTGAATATGTGACGAAAATTTTTAATCAAAATGATAAATTTAAATTAAAGATCGAATTTCACAAAATTCTTAGGAATCAGTATTGAACAACACCTCTCATGGAGTATGACAATTGATAGTATCTGTCAATCCCCCAACAAAAAGTCATTTTGTATTAGACACCTCAGAAAACTTTTAACAATCCAGGAACTGCTGAACTATTATTATGCAGAAATACAGTCTGTTCTGATATATGGAATAATTGTTTGGGGAGCCTCAGCAGAACTACCAAAAGCGCTAAAAGCTCAAAAAAGAATTATTTGTGCCGTGCTGGGTCTTCCTACATTTGCCCCATGCAGACTCCATTTGACAACATTTTAACGGTTCTAAGTTTGTACATACTGGAAACAACCAGCTATATACACAAATGTATATAAAGTATATTATGACCAAAAATCTGGATAAATACAATTATAATACTAGAACTCGTCTTAAATTATGCATACCTCAAACAAGGACCACTACATGCAGCAAAGCTCCTGAAGAATTTTGCATCTACTTTATAATTTGCTTCCATTAGTTATCACCGAGGAACCGTCGTACGAAATATTTAGGAAAGTTTTGAGAAACATCTTTGTGGCGAAGTCCATATATACACTTCAAGACTATTTTGATTTATGTTGTAACATTTAAATTTATATTTTATGTTTTTTGTATTTTTGACTTGCCAATATGTATTGTTCATATACGTCAAAGTGGCCAATGAATTAATTTGAATTTGAACCTGAATTCCATATCTTACATCAAAATATATAGGGTTTAAAATCAAAAATTGATGATGTAAATATTTATATAAAACAACAAAATAAAGGCAATCTAACAAGCGCTAACTGTATTTCGCTAGCTGAACACTTTTTAACAGAAGGTGAGAATAAGTTTATAAATATTGATGGTTACAAACTAGCCTCATGTTACACTAGAACCAAATATATCTTAGGTCTTATCAAAGGTCTTAGCTGCGTTGACGATTTGCCTCCATATGCATTAATGTATATAGAGCACCAAATAGCAACATTCAAAATTTCTTCATAATTTGGGAAGAAATATTAGTCATGTAAATCAAAAACGAAAAAATCATCCTGTGTAAGGATTTCAACATTAATCTACTAGATGACGACAACAACAATGTTATTGAGTTTAGAAATATATTAAAATCATTCAATTTGACTCCCACAATTACTGAACCAACTCGCGTGACTGTAACCGTACCAATTGGAGATAGAGAATTGGGCCGTATAGCGTATTGGGGCGTACCAATTGGGGATAGAGATATTCAGGAGGCTACCCTAAATAATTAAAGAAGAATAAACTACCAGAGCTTCAAAAAACATTTAATAGAATATTTTTATTTTTTGGTTGAATAAAATGTTGATTTTGATTTAAATAGTGCCTTTACGCAGTGAACTTTGTTATATAATTTTAAATTCATTTAGTTGTAGCCCTAACGAGAAAGACTCAAATTTAGTGTTATGTTGTGTATTGTCGCCATGTGGCGATAAATACCTATTCCCCATTACTTTTAAGTGAACAATTTCTTCTTCTTTTAATTTTCCCTGTAAACATTCTTTTCGTCTGTATATACTATTCAATTGTGGTCTAGTGGTAAACGTGGGACAACTGTAAAATACCCGCGCTTCGCGGCGTGCGTTCTACTCCGCTTAACCTTAAGTTGTTTTTCATAAAATTAAGCTACGTCAATTTTTCTAAGCCCGAAGTTCAGAAATATCTACCGGCCTAGGAGGCAGAAGCCCTCACTCTGGTCACCTTGTCGCAGTGTGAGGGCTTAGTTTCGCAACAAACTGTTAGACGTTACCGACTCCGGTCGGAGCGGTCGTCGGAGAGCGAACAACCAAGCCCCCCGAACTTCCAAACCCTTAATCCAAGGTGTCATGCGACCCGTGCCGAATGGACTGGTTGGTGGCCAAGGGCAACCGGCCATCGCTAACGGAGCCCCTCTGTCACCTGGCGACCTCAGAGGGTATCAAGCCTTACCATGTTAAGCGGGGCTCTGGCGTGGCGGACCAGTTCCTTTGCCACTCGTGGGATGTATATGAATTCCAAACGAAAATAATTCATGTGTGCGGCACCTAACCGACCCAGAGAACAAGGAAGTCAGCCCGGATTACTGGGGCGACGACCTTGACCTCACACTCGTAGATATGAGCAGTCCAGCCATGTCTACGGAGGTAGAGGAAGATGTTCTTGTTGGGACAGAGGAGGACTTGCCGCCTCCTGTCACAAAACAAGAATGACCAGCAGGCGCACCAAAGTAGCCCAAGTGAACATCCACCATGCCAAAGCAGCATCAGCTGTGATGGCTAGGATGTTCACAGCACATAGGGCTAGCGCTGCTGCAAGAACCCTGGACCTACGGAAGTAAGATCAGAGGCCTTAGCAACAGGGAATGTAAGTTGGTATGGGACAGCCGTGAGGTCTCCCCTAGAACTTGCATTATGGTAAGGAAGGGCATAAATTACTTATGCCTTTTAGAGTTTTTAACGCGGGATTTAGTTCCTATTCAGGCCCTCATCAAGACCGAGGGCCTCCACAGCGAAGTAGTGATCGCATCAGCATACTTCTCTGGCGATGGTAACAGCATACCACCCATTGAAGTACAAAAGCTGGTGGAACAGTGTATTAGGAGAAGGCTGCCACTCATACTAGGATGTGACACGAACGCACACAATGAGATGTGGGGCAGCACGGACTCTAATAAGAGAGGAAAACTTAATTGTGTACAACGTTGGGAACACACCAACATTTATGATCAATGGGTCTAAATCACCACGGCCTTTCAATCCAGCTGCCCGGTAAAAACCGTGAAGGAGCATAAGCATGAAAAATGGTGGAACAAAAATTTGTCTACATTAAGAGCATCTACATTAAGAGCGTAGTAAATCGGAGAGAATCCACGGTCCAATATTTTTCAGTCCAAAATTTCCTCTAAGTCCAAAAAAACAACCCTGAAAATTTTCAACCCAAATACAATTTTTATCCCGATTTTCGGACTCCGACGCTGACTAGCTGAGACTCCGAACTGAGTTTTTATCTGTGTTTTTATCATTTTATTCTGTGTTGGCACATGTGGTCCCAACCGTAACCCCAAAGAGGCGATTGAGTAGTTCTCCCGAGGGTCAGAGGCCGGCGAAAATTCCTGCCGTTGCCAGCACCCCGGAGAACATGCACGCTCCAGCGTTAGCAACAGGGTTACCCTACTTAATTCAATCGTTCTATCCTAGGATGGGAGAACAGCCCACCCAGCAGCCCCCACTGGATCGTGTCTCAGGAACACTTCCTGCCGAATCGTGGGTTCAGCAACCTATAGGTGCGGCTCCCATCCGAATGGATATGGAGGTCCCCTGCCCGACTAACCCTAACCCTGAATCCCTCACGTCCCAATTGCAACTACCCCATTCAACTGCTGTGATGACGTGCTGCGAGGATACCTCAAAAACCTTCTGGCCACCGCCAAACGTCTGCGCGATGTTCCACTTCTTGGTGGACTCATTGAGGCGGCAAACTACTCTCCCCAACGAGGAACTCGCTGCCCACTTAGACGGATGGGTTGCCTGTCGGCCCAAGCCGACTATTAACCGAGGGCACCGTCGTGTAAATCCAGGAAGGAAGCCGAAGTGATCGCCGAAGTGATGACGTTTAAATAGGCGCAAGACCTTTTCTCCAAGAACAGGAAATTGTTAGCCGAGACCATCCTTGCGGGCAAACCCTTGCTGGAGGAGGAGATAATGTCAAGTGGAGGGTAACCGAAAGACTTTAATTGAACTTTCAACATATTTACGTTATTTTTAATTACTTTATTGTATATTTTAATTATTGTTTCAACTTATGTGTATTAAAACTGAGGCGTCCAAACCAAACTTCAATTATGGATGATCAGGATCCAACAAATAAACAGAACGCAGAACTTATAGAAGAAAGGGTTAAAGCTGGGGTTAAACGCTTAAGGAAATAAAACCCGCATAACAAAAAAGAGACTTTGTCTCTGTTAAACAGGGTTACGGAAGTATGAAAGGGTATCGCAAAAATTCTTTTGGAAAACGCCCATTCTATACGGAAAATTTTGCCGAAAAATAGGCAAAACAACCCAGATAGCTGATAATGCTGATAATCTGAGGTTGAAAGAAGACAAAAACGACAAGAGAGCAGAAATAAATCCAACCAAAATTAATACCCCAACGGCGACTCAACACAGCACAAAATAGTTCTACTAAGAACTAGTGAAGGTTCAAGCCTGGATAATAGTGCAAAAATAAAAAGGTAGGGACAAAACAATTATTTTGGAAGTCAAAACGGACAAAGACATTAACAAACTTGAAAAGTGTGAAAAAAAATAAAAGTTTGGGAATAAATGTAGAACAACCACGAAAAATTGAACCGACTTTTGCAATTTAAGATGTGGACAGCGTCTTGGAAATTGAGAATATTTGTAAAGACATTTGGGGGAAAAACCTAGACCAAAAAGGATTAAATCTAAAAGAAACACAGGATGGAACGAGAATAAGGTTCAAAACAAAAAACTCGTCTACGAGAGAACGAAACTGGGTTCTAGAATTTGCGCCCAGAACTGGCAAAGAAATTCTAAAAATTGGGAGGATCTTTATTGACTGGAAATCACACAAAATAAACAAATCTAGTAACACAGTTCAACTAATGCCTCGGCCACAGTGTTTTAGACTGCAAATAAACGCGGCCAGTACCTTTTCCTACAAAACTTCACGTCGCATAGTGGGCAAAAAAGGAAAACTGGCACGGACTAGGGGAATCCGACTTCTAATTAAAACAAAGCATTGCGATGGCCCCAACGGTTGACGCAATGTGATTTCTGCCCAGTGCTCTGAATGTCAACGTGAAGAAATTCAAGCAAGCGCGGGTAAACGGCGGGAGTAACTATGACTCTCTTCTTTTCTATGATGACTATTGCACTGTTTTCCTCTATGTGAATGTTTCTATACTCCTTTTGGCTTGCATACCGGTTGACCGGGATTCTGGGTAGGACGGCGGACCGCTGACGAGTGGTCTGTCCCCGGCTCGGGCTCGGTCGATCGGCGTCTTCCCCTGGTGGAAGGATCCCTCTGCACGAGGGTCCCGACCGCTGGGGGGGACAAACCAAACTTATCTATATATTTGTGCGTTCCGAGTTTGGTGGAATTGGCTTCCTGCACGTGGTCGGTATCTCTCCGAGAGGAGTGATCTGTCTGCTTGTGGGTGCCTTCCTTCTACCAACTCAATATTTTTGCAAGCTTGGTGATTTTGCCTTCCGCTTGTGTTCGGATCTCTCCGTGAGGAGAGTTCTGTTCACCTGCGGGAGGCATTTTTTATCAGCTCGCGAAAATTAACTTCTCTCGAGGTGCTCTCACAAGAGCGCCTCAAATCTATACTACTTCACTGGCTTGCCAGGGCCCTTCACTCGTGGACGATTGTCTCCGCAAGGAGCGATCCGCCTACTTGTGGAGGGCTTTTTCTTTGAACTGAAATTTTTTTCACTTTTCCCGACTTACTCCAGTAAGGATGTAAGTCCCATGCATCTCTTGCTCCAAGCTGATCCTTCTATACAGCAGGATACACAAATGCGACGTGGGCAACACTACATAGCCTCTGGTGTATCAAGACCGTACACACTACCTTCTCGTGGTGGCGCTGTCTAGCAAAAGTGTGACGGATCGATTTCCCGCCCAAGTAACGTTCATGGGTTACCAGCCCGTGTTCGATTTCATTGAATTGGTATGGATCCTACACGTAGAGCCTCGGTAGTCCCGGACATGGGTTCATCCGGGACTAAACAGATGGAACCCTCAGATGACGATACTAGCAATCCCGCTGGCAGCTCCAACATCGCTGAACGGACGACACTATCCAGCCCGCCCAAAACCGGGAGCCTTCCCGGAACCAATACTGGACCGGCCAAATCCTTTACGAAACAATTGACCAAGTTTAAACCTGGTTCCCAGCCGGCCCAAAAATCCGTAGAAACAGGGAAATTCCAATGCCCTCAGTGCGAGATGGCATTTCCTCTGAAATCATCGCTGGCGCTTCACGCCAAGCATTGTGGCCAAACGAGGACCAAATGCCTGTACTGCTTTGCCTCATTCGCCAGCTATCGGCTCGTGCGTCAGCACGAGTCCCGGACCCATCCTTTGGAGTACCGCCAAGAGCTGGAGGCCAAACTCCCCGACCCTGAGCCTATTACATTAGCCAAGATCGCCAAGATTGAGGCTCGTTGCAAGAGGGGCGGAAAATTCTACGCCGAAATGATGAGAGCCACTGGTCTGTCAGTAAACCAGATAAGGCACCGTCGTAAATCAAAAGTTTATCCACGGTATTTGGAAGTCGCCCGCAGAGAAGTGAGAACTGAGGCCATAAACCTCTTTTCAGGCCGTTCTCTTAAAACCTCTGCGCGTCCAACCTCCGAAACCGTACGCGAAGCTGGACCCAGCACCAGTTCTCCAACCATTGATCTCCCGACGGCCCCAACTGGCTCAATTCATCCCGCGTCTGACCTGCATGGACCAGCCAACGCCCAAGCCACTACAGCCACATTGCCCCGCAGTACCAACTTTGCACCTCCTTCAAGAGGAACGCCTAGAGGTCGCCTGCCATCTCCCACCAAGGAAACGCAGCAACCTGCACCAAAGCGGAAAAAGATAACTACGGTCCAGACACCACCGAAGCCTCCCGATACCATAGTGGAATCGGCCAAGAGACCAAGGGAGAAAACAACACCGTCTCCTGAAGGATCGCACACCAGACCTCGCCTAGCGACGGTCTCCGGCAAGCCATCGACCAGGATCCCGATTCCGACCACTAAAAGTTTCTTTAATGACAATACCCCAAATATCGACTTACCGGCCTCCACTCAACCAAATACGGGTGAACTATTCCGTTCCCTCATTGAATCGAGGAATTCAGGGGACTCCAGAGTCAAGGAAGTCATCCAGACCGCCCTGACCGGAACGCAAACCGAGCTTCAAGCCGCCCTTGACCGCTGGACCAACGAGCTGTTCCCGTTGAGAGCACGGAAGCCACCCAAGCCACGACCACCAGCCAATATCCATCGACCTGCAACTAACAGTAAAGCCCGACGGGTCGCCAACTTCAAGAAGGCCCAAGACCTATACATGAAGAATAAGGCACAGCTCGCCGACCAATGATGCAGACCAATTTTATCGAGGCCTGCTGGAGTCTACATCTCCACCGGACAACGAGCCCTTCGTACAACTGGTCTCTACTGCTGAGACGCTCTTGCCCGTGACCGTGCAAGAGATCACCGGATCCTTCCACTCCTGGAGAGCTGCAGCACCAGGCCCGGATGGTACAACCGTCGAGGACGTGAAGCGATGTCAACCGAGTACCCTATGTACTCTCTTCATGATTATATTATACACCAAGACATCGCCCACGAGGTTCTACAACAACCGCACCATCCTCATATACAAAGACGGATGCCCAACCGACCCGTCCAACTGGCGTCCAATCACCGTTGGGTCTGCACTTCAAAGGCTTCTCCATAGAATCCTCGCCAAGAGGATAGCTGCCGCTACCACCTTGAATACCAACCAGCGAGGATTTATATGTACCGATGGAACCATGGCAAACGCAGCGATCCTGGACCATTATATGTTCATAAGGAAGACTCAAGGGAAATCCTATAACATTGTATCCCTGGACGTCCGCAAGGCGTTCGACACGGTGTCCCACGCGTCCATCGAAAGAGCGCTACTCCGTCACGGAATTGAGAAGGAGATGGTAAAATACTTAATCAACTCCTTGAGCAATTCGTCAACTTACATAAGGATTGGCCAACACCAAACCGAGCCGATCCGAATCACCAGAGGCGTTAAACAAGGAGACCCTCTCAGCCCACTTCTTTTTAATCTGGTGATTGACGAATTGCTTTGCCATCTCAATACCACACAACCCGGCGGAACAATCACACCAGCCTTTCGATGTGCGGCAATGGGCTTCGCCGACGACATCATTCTACTGGAGGACCGAGACGCTGACATTCCACTCTCACTGGACGCGGCCAACAACTTCTTTAAGAACAGAGGGATGGCCATCCACCCACAGAAGACCACGTCCGTCAGCGTATCCACCTACCACAAGAAGAGTGTCGCCCGGTCGAGGCCTTGTTTCCGCATTGGGGACACCTGGATACCTATAATGTGCGACTTGAGCTCGTTCAAATACCTTGGCCATAAATTCTCATCCGCTGGCATCCTTAAGCCATCCTTATTCAACCTTAAACGATGGCTGGATAACCTGCTCAAGTCCCCACTAAAACCTTCCCAAAAGTTCCTCTTGCTTAAGACATATTTGGTCCCGAGATTGCTCCATGGTCTCCAAACTCCAAAAATCACCGGAGAAGCCCTGAAGGATGCAGACAAACTTATCAAGAGAGCAGCGAAGAGGATTCTGCATCTGCACATCCATACAGACGACGCGCTGCTCCACGCCAAAGCCAGAGACGGTGGACTAGGACTAATGTGCCTCCGGACTACCATCCCGAGGATCCTGGTGAAACGCTTGGAGAACATAACGAACTCATCTCCCGAAGACCCACTCTCCAGCCTCGGTACGGACCCGTACTTTCTGAAAAACTTGGACAGACTACGCCGCCTACTCCCAGCAATAACGGCCGACCAGCAGACGAGACATGACATCTCGTCCAGTCCAATCCACAAGGGCCTCGAACTGGCTGTCGAGGACGTCGCGAGCCGGTCATGGATCAACGCCCCCCCAAGTGGATGGTCCGGTAAGGACTACGTCAAAGCCATCCAGCTGCGGACGAACAACCTTCCGACAAAAGGCATCATGTCAAACCCTGACGATCAACGACAATGCCGAGGTGGCTGCCGTCGTGTCGAGACTCTCTCGCACGTGTTACAAGGTTGCCCTGTAACACACAACGAGAGAATAAAACGGCACGGCACGAAATCCATAAGAAGCTATCCAGGCACGCCCGTCGCAGAGGATGGAATGTAGAGGACGAGCCCCACGTCCGACACAAGGACGGCAGGCTTTACAAGCTCGACATGGCCATACTTACTAGCGCCAATTCCGTCATCATCTGCGACGTTCAAGTCTGCTGGGCCGCAATAAGGACCCTGGACGAGTCATGGCATAACAAACGGCTCGTTTACGATAATCCTCATTTCAGGGAAGCTGAAGCTGCCCGATGGCCGAGGAGGAATTTCATCTTCTTGCCAGTAATCCTCGGGGCCCGAGGGATCTGGCCAAGATGTAACAATCCCACACAGCAAGCCCTCCAACTACCACCGAGCCTTCGAGCCAGCTGCGTCCATAGCTGCTTGAAATGGGGAGCAGTATCCACCGATCCTTCATGAGGGCCGTATGGTCACAGTCCCACGAGGGTAGAAGGAAGCCAGCGGACCTTCCATCAACTTCCAACGCCAGTGCACGGAACCGTCTATCTATGGAATTTCCCCGTGGACCCCCAAGTGCTAGACGGACTCGTCCGGACAGCACTTCGTTCTTATAAAATTATTATATTATGTACCAACCTATCATCTGTTGGAAATGTTTATTTTAAATTGTAAATACCTTTATTTAAATAAATTATTAAATAGCCAAATGCCTCGTCATCTAATTAGTGACGCGCATAAATGGATTAACGAGATTCCCACTGTCCCTATCTACTATCTAGCGAAACCACTGCCAAGGGAACGGGCTTGGGAAAATTAGCGGGGAAAGAAGACCCTGTTGAGCTTGACTCTAGTCTGGCACTGTAAGGAGACATGAGAGATGTAGCATAAGCGGGAGGCTTTACGGCCGCCGGTGAAATACCACTACTTTCATCGTTTCCTTACTTACACGGTGAAGTGGAACGCGTGCGCCGTTCGCCTTGCGCGGCGGCTGTCACGGTGTTCTCGAGCCAAGCGTGCAGAGTGGAGCGAGGCAGTCGTGGCGTTCCTGCGTCGCGGCCGTCCGAGCGTCGACATATGCTCCCGCGTGATCCGATTCGGGGACACTGCCAGGCGGGGAGTTTGACTGGGGCGGTACATCTGTCAAAGAATAACGCAGGTGTCCTAAGGCCAGCTCAGCGAGGACAGAAACCTCGCGTAGAGCAAAAGGGCAAAACCTGGCTAGATCCCGATGTTCAGTATGCATAGGGACTGCGAAAGCACGTCATATCGATCCTTGTGGGTTGAAGAGTGTTCAGCAAGAGGTGTCAGAAAAGTTACCACAGGGATTCATCCTCTTGGCATGATTACATATTGTGCCAATAATGTAACTATGTTCTAAACAATAATGTTATTTTAATAGCCAAATGCCTGGCCCCAACGGGTGTTGACGCAATGTTATTTCTGCCCAGTGCTCTGAATGTCAACGTGAAGAAATTCAAGCAAGCGCGGGTATACGGCGGGAGTAACTATGACTCTCTTAATATTCCCTCCTCGGCAAGCGTAGCTGGGTTGTCAGCCTGCCTACGTCTCAATGAATATTGGCATGGACAAACGAAGACGAGCCTCGGTTCTTCGAACACGGGTTCGTCCGAAGTCAAGAATACGGAACCCTCTGATGCCGAACTACGCGCTCCTACGGGTAGCACTAAGACCGCTACACGGACGGTAACCCACTCACCGAAACCGGGTTTTACTCCGTACGTCCACTACCGGGTTTTACCCCGGATCCAATATTGGACCAGCACAACCGCCCCTCAAATACGGGACCATGATTAAAACTGGTTCCCAGCCGGCCCAAACTAGCAAAAAAAGCCGAAATCTTATCATGCTCCCGATGTGGGAAGGAATTCCCCCGCAGATCTAACTTGGCTCTGCATGAAAAACATTGCAGCGAAGAGAGGACTCAGTGCCTCTACTGCCCCCTAGTATACTCTAGCTATCGTCTCGCACGCTGTGGAGTACCAGCGTGAGCTAGAGAGCAAGTTGCCCGACCCTGAACCCGTACTAATGGCTAAGATCGCTCAGGTCGAAGCCCGCTGTAAGAGGTGTGTCAAATTCTATCACGAAATGATGTGGGTCACTGGCCTATCTGAAAGCCAGATTCGACACCGCCGGGAATCCAAACCCTACCAACGATACCTGGATATAGCTCGCAGTGAAGTTAGGACTGAGGCCAAACAACTTTTCGGTCGTCCTTCTAAACCCATTGCCCAAGCTGTACCCAGCGTTTCCAACATTGCTGGACCGAGTACTAGCATGGTTATCTCTTCATTCCCTGTGGTTACCAAAACCGACACTCATCCTACCGAAGCTGGTGAATCAAAACCAGCTAGCGCGCCTTCTCCTAGGGGAACCCCACCCTCCAGCCGGGGGGCGATCTGTTAGGGCAATCTCGCCATTGTCATCCCCGATTCTCCTCCGCTCGAGGCGACCAAGAGGGCGCAAATTCAATCCCCTGAGCACGAATCACTAAACCCGCCGTCTAAAACGTGCCGGAGCACCATGGTCGAATCCTCTATCTTGCAACCGCCTACCACCACGACCTCCACTAAACGGGCCAGCGAGATTAATTAAGTACCCAAAAATATCTAATCCTCGGCAATCCACCTCTCCGATTCCCCCCACCACCAAGGGGCGGCGTATCGCCAATTATAAGAAGGCGCAGGCACTTGTTCCTTAACAATAAGGCTTCTCTCGCCGACAGTATCCTAGGAGGGAAAGATCTTTGTTCGGCTAACTCTTTACCATCTTTGAACCCTACGGAGACACTTTATCGTGGCCTTATCGAATCTGCCTCTCCGCTGGACAACGAACCTTATAGCCAGCTAACTATATCCGGGAAGCCCTATATACCGGTTACCCCCGAGGAGATCGAGGAGTCTTCCAAGAGTTGAAGAACTGCTGCCCCGGGACCCGATGGAACTACTGTTGCTGAGGTCAAGAGATGTTCCCCTGAAATCCTATGTATTATATAATATCATCTTGTACAGGAATACGGTACGGTTTAACAGCAACAGAACTATACTTATTCCCAAAGATGGAGATTCCACCGACCCATCCAATTGGCGTCGCATTACCGTAGGCTCCGCCCTTCAACGCCTTCTACACAGGATTCTTTCAAAAAGGATAGCTAAAGCTACAACCCTCAACGTAAATCACAGGGGATTTATTTCGGTAGACGGAACTCAAATCAATACAGTGATCTTGGACCACTATATGTTCTCAAGGAAGGCTCAGGGTAAAACATATAACGTCGTTTCCCTCGACGTTAGAAAGGCCTTCGATACAGTGTACCACCACTCAATCCAGAGGACACTTTTGCGCCACGGGATTAAGGAAGAAATGGTAGCATCTATAGCCGATTTCTTGCGCAGCTCAAAGACGACCATCAAAGTTGGTATAGAACAAACCCGCCCTATCCGGATCTCCCGGTGGGTTAAACAAGGGGACCTTCTTAGTCCTCTTTAATTTAGTCGTCGACGAGCTGCTCCAGGAACTCGCGGTCTCCCAGCCTGGAGAAACAATAACATCCTCCTTCCAATGCTCTGCAATGGGCTTTGCGGACGACATTGTTCTTATGGAGGATAGCGATATACACATGTCTTTGTAGCTGGCAATAGATGAAAATTTCTTTAAAATGAGGGGAATGAGTATTCATCCCCAAAAAACAACTTGTGTCTCTGACGCCGTCTTCCAGAAGAAGAGTGTTAACCGATCCAAGCCCTGCTTTAGGTTGGGTAATGCCTCCATTCCCATTAAGAATGACCTGGATACAATTAAATATTTAGGGCACCAATTCTCCACATCTGGTGTCCTCAAACCGTCACTCTTTTATCTATCCCGCTGGCTTAGCAATATCTCACGCGCACCCCTGAAGCCGTTTCAGAAATATAACATCGTTAAACAGTATTTGATTCCAAGATTGCTGTACGCGTTCGAGACGCCGAAAATAGAATTCTCCACCTAAACATACACACCGACGACTGTTTGTTTCACGCAAAAGTTCGTGATGGTGCCCTGAGTATTTCTTGCCTTAGGTCCACTAATCCCACTATCTTGGTTAGAAGGATGGAGAATCTTTTAGCAACTAGTCCCGACGACCCACTCTCCTCACTCGGTAATGATCCGAGATTCTCTCGGAACTTGGAAAGGCTTCGCTACCTTCTGCCTAAGGCGAATGCCGACCAACAATTCAGGCACAAGATTTCGATAAGTCCAATTATATAACTGACTCGAACTCGCCGTAGAAGATCGATCTAGCAGATCCTGGCTTGACGCACCACCGCCAGGATGGTCGGGTAGGGACTTCGTAAGAGCTGTGCAACTGAGATCCAACAACTTACCTACTGCTGGTGTGATGTTCAATCCACCCGAACTTCGTAAATGTAGGAGTGGTTGTCAGCGAGTCGAATCCCTCTCTCATGTCCTGCAGGGATGCTCAGTGTCCCATAGCGGGCGCATTAAGAGGCACAATGAGATCCTTAGTAAGATCGCCAGGCATGCTCGTCGCAAGGGATGAATCATCTGCGACGTACACGTGTGCTGGGCAGGATTCAAGACGCTCGATGAGTCTTGGCACAACAAAAGACTCAAATACGATAACGTCCACTTCAGGGAGGCCGCTCTGCAGCGCTGGCCGAATAAGGAGCTATTGTTTTTGCCCCTGATCCTCGGAGCTCGAGGTAGTTGGTCGCAAAGCAATAACCCTACACAAGAGGCACTTAAGATCCCATCCAGCCTTCGTGCGATCTGCGTTCACAGCACCCTAAAGTGGGAAGTACTATACATCGTACTTTTATGCGCACCATCTGGTCTCGGTCATCCGGTGGTACTAGGAAGCTACCGACCCAACCCAACTCCGGTGCTAATAGGAGATATTTACCGTCCACCTTTGATTAAGGTTTTAGTGAACCCTATCGACTGCAGTTTACTGCTTTAAATTATTTTAGTTTATTTTATCCCACGGGGGACAATAGCTTAGCCGAAATGTATTAACTGTTATTTAATATTTTTGATATTAAACTATGATGCCTCCCATCACGGTTTTTTCGGACCTTGACGCTGACCCAAACTCAATTTTCTACCATAAACACGCCCAGAACTGACTTTTATCTTTTTTTTCTCTGTAATTGTGTTGTCTGTCCTAGTTTAAGTTTTAACCCCGGGGCGCTTAACCCCGGATATTTTAAATGCGGCTCCCAAATTCTGACTTTAACAATCTAGTTTAAGGAGACCGGGTTGCCCGATTCTTCGGGAACCGCAACGATCAAGGACCCTAACCCCATTGTCTCCGAACCCACACCATCCCTGAATCCTTCCACAAACCACACCACCGATGTCGCAGGATCGTCCAACAAGACCACATCCGCTCCCTACGTCTGTCTCAAATGTGGGAAGACGTACTTATCACAGACGAAATTGACACACCAGCAGGTATTTTCTATGGCATTAGTTTCAGAAGATCTTGTAAAGACCTTAGTGTTTCAAACAAATTTGTATGAAGTACAAAACAAAGGAACTAATCCGGTACCTACTAGTGGCCAAGAAATGAAATGTTTTTTGGCTATAAACATAATTATGGGCATAAAAAAATTGCCAAGTTACAAGGATTATTGGTCCTCAAAACGGGAAATTAGAGATGAATATATTTCCAGTATAATGTCTCGTGATCGATTTGCGTGGCACTTGAAAAATTTACATATAAACAATAATACGTTGATTCCAGAGAAAGCAACTCAGAACTACGATAAATTGTATAAAGTAAGACCCCCTTCTAAACAAATTAGAAGAAACTTACTATTAAAAATTACTATTTTCCCACAAAGCGACAGTCTATTGATGAAAGCATAATTAAATTTAAAGATATAAATTCATTACGTCAATATTTACCTCTCAAACCTATAAAAAGGGGATATAAAATGTGTGTTCGCGCTGATGAAAAAGGATTTATTTCAAAATTTCAAATATACACAGGAAAATTTTACAGAGTACAGAAAATAATTTAGCAAGTAGAGTTGTAAAAGACCTTACTAATGATTTGATTGGGAAAGGATATGAGAGTTACTTTGATATTTTTTTTAATTCCGTTTCCTTGATGAAAGATTTATAGAAATGTAAAATATAAGCCTATGGTACTTTAAGAAAAGGAAGAAAAGGAATTCCCCAGGATCTAGGAAATGAACGAAACATGAAAAGAGGAGATTTTGATTGGCGTGTAAGTGAGGAAGGTCTTTTCATTTTAAAATAGATAGACAAAAAGCCAATATTATTCCTAAGCAACTTCCATTAACCTGACGAAGCGACTATATCGAGGAAGAAGAAAGATGGAACCAAAGAAGATTTCCCTTGCTTTACTTTGGTAAAAGACTATAATGCACACATGGGATATGTTGACAAGGCTGACATGTTAAAAGCATGTTATCAAATCGACAGAAAGTCTCTAAAATGATGGCATCGAATTTTCTGGCATTTACTTGATGTCACTATTGTCAACGCATATATTATATTTATTCAGCGGGGTGAGGGGGTCAGCATTTGACACTAAAATAATTTAAAATTGCCGTATAAAACTTATTAGTAGGTTCATCACCTAACAGATCAAAGAAGAGACGACCATTACTAAATGAGAAACCTGTAAACAGATTCAAAGTTACGGTTCCGATAGAGAAAAGGACAAGTGAAGCTGCACATATGCCGATCCATGGAACGAAGGTGAGATGTACCCATTGTAGTACGAAGATTAATACACCCGGACATCATGAGTCCAATTCCCCAGTCGAACGATACCACTCTACACTGATTGACTATTATTGACACTTAAGACTCGCTCAGAAGAGGGCGCAAGAAGCGTTACGAGTAACGAGGCACTTTTGATAGTCGAGCGACACCGCTAGCCGGAGATTAACAATCGCGTCTCAAATTTTTAACGTAAGTTAAAATTTTCGTTTTCGTAAAGTTTTTTTTCGTTTATCGTTTTATGTAAATTTTTTCATCATTATTCTTTTTAGTTTTGCCCAGTGTTATTTCGTTTACAATGCCTAAACATAGTTTATTAGTATTCGTGATTTTTTTTTTCGCGATATATGATTACTTTTTAGCTAGTTAGAACGTCATTTTTTTATAACCTGTAAAGACAACTTACACGTGGTGGGGGCAAAAAGTTCCAAAGTGTACCTTTTAGCCCACATTAAACCTTTATACCTCATGATTTATATATTTCTTACTAAAAACTTGTGCGACTGTTTCAGTATGTGCATTTAGAAAAGAAAATCTGATCGTCGAACTAAATCTGTAGAGTTAATGCAACGTGCCGTGACTGATTAAATAGAACCTCATTGTCAAGATTTATTAAACGAAGAATGAAGAATGATCCTGACAACTTAAGATTTGGATATGGTACTTGAAGGCAGATATTTAAAAACGAACAAGAAGCCAGTCTCACAGAATATTTGCTTAAACTTGCACAAATTTGCCACGGCATAGGTCCTAAAGAAGTTCGTCGCATGGCTTATGACTGTGCCATTAACTAAAAAATAAGTGTACCGGAAACATGGCATACCAACAAAATGGCCGGTAGAGATTGGAAGTCTGCTTTTCTTAAACGAAATACAAGTCTCTCCATTAGGAAGCCTGAGGCGACAAGTCTAAGCAGAGCTACGTCGTTGTAACAGAGTTTTATCAGTTTTATACAAAATTAGCAGAAGTTATGGACCGATTTAAATATACTTTAGCTTCTTCCATGTGGAATGCAGATGAAGCTTTTATATCGACTGTCACCAAACCATCAAAAATAGTTGCTGCTATAGGAAAGCGAAATGTTGGTTCAGTAACATCAGGTGAACGTGAAACGAATGTTATACTATTAGTAGCGGTTTCAGCTACAAGTTCGTCGATTCCACCCCTGTTCATCTTCCCTCGCAGAGTTTCTAGACCGTTTCATTCGGGATGGCCCCACTGATTGCATTGGTGCTGGAAATTCTAGCGGTTGGATTACTAATGACGAGTTTCTCATATTTGTACAGCATTTTATCAAGCACGCTAGGCCTAGTAAAGAATAACCTGTGTGGTTGGTTTCAGACAATCATTCTTCACACTTATCTGTACCAACACTAGATCTAGCTAAGGAAAAGTGATTGGTGAAAAGTGAGTGGTGATGCTCTCTTTTCCTCCACATTCTTCCCACAAATTACAGCTCAAGATGCATGGATTCCGCAAGATGCATTATTCCACATGGATTCGGAATAATGCTGGAAAAACAATGACTATAAATGATATCCCTGGAATCGTCAGCACTTCTTTACCTTTAGCCTTGACACCGAGTAACATAATGAGTGGATTCGGAAAAAGTGGCATGTTTTCCTTCAACCAAGATAAATTTAAGGACGTTGATTTTTCACCTAGTTACGTAACGGATCGCCCCATGGAAACTGACAGTAATGAGCCACACCCGTCGACATCGTCCACTCCTTTGTCAACAGTGTTGTCTAATCCACAGCCTTCGTCGTTAGTATCGTCGTTGCACCAGCAGCCATTAACATCGTATGATGCACAGATACCAATATTAGTTGTTAACCTTTAACCGAAATCGTAACCTTTTGAATTGACATTTGGACATACGAAATCCCTAGACCCACTCCATCTGATATCCATAACTACTCTCTTTCACACTGGAGGGTCGTCTGGTGAAGGATTTCACACGGATTACATCAACCTCGAAAAGCTCCATCGATAAAATTTTTATGTCGTCGGAAACTATATATCAAGGTTATATATCCAAGACACCACAACCTCAGATCATAGGATCTTACTCCTCAGCGAAAAACAACATAGCCATCGAGAGAAACAGCAATATAAATATATCAGAAACTTCTGCATAAGGAACAAAGAAAAGTTCCAATTAGCGTTGAAACAGGAATCATGGGAGAGTTGTCTTTCTAAAGAAGACTGTTATGAGAAAGCCTCGGAACTTGTGAAGACCTTACAGTACCATTTTAATAAAAACAATCCCTTAATGAGAAGAAAGATTGCACCAAAATCTTGGATTTCGAATTTGAAGAACTCAGAATATCCAACCGCAAGCGTCGAGACCTGTTTGTGATGCAGAGAGAGTTCCCAATATTACTATAGAACAAGAATAGAGAAAGCTACAAACATACAAAAATCACTATGGGGCACAATAAACGAATTGGCTAACAAATTTAAAGGTGAGAGCTCAAAAATATTAAATGACAATAACAAAGCCATTGTCAAGAAATATAGAAGATACAGAAGAAATTGCAAGTAGTTTTAATATCTTATTTAAGGATGCACAAGAGCAGGTCCTAAAACACATAGAATTTCTAAATATTAACAGTAAGAACTTTACTCAAAATCCTAACAGTATGTTTCTCGAAGAAATGTCACATTTCGAAATTAGGGACATTATTAATACGTTAACAAATAAAGCAAGTGCAAGGCCGAATGACTTCCGCTGCAATTTAATTAAAGAATTCTACACTGAACTAATCGTCCCGATAAAAAATCTTGTAAATACTTCTTTTAAAAATGAAATATTTCCAAAGATTTTAAAAAAGTCTATGATAATCCCAGTCTTCAAAAAGGGAGATAAATCGTCCATGGACAATTATATGCCAATAGCTACGATATCAGTTATAGCTAAAATCACCGAGTACTGCATGGTAAAAAGATTGATGTCATTTATAACAAAGTACAAAATCACCCAGCCAGCAGCATGGCTTTTGCAAATGCAGATCGATAATTTCTGCAATAGAGCAAGTCTACACCAAAGTAATAAATGAATTAGATAAGGGAAAATGGCCGGTGAGCATTTTATGTGACTTATCTAAAGCATTTGACTATGTAGATCATAATAAGATGATGATGATCGAAAAACTGAAAATATATGAGTTCGTGACAAAACAGGACGATGGTTCCAATCATACCTTTCTAACCGTTCACAATTGTAAGATAAGAAACTCCACCTGCGAAACTATCTACTTTTGTAGAAGTGCCACAAGGAGCCATCCTAGCCCCAATATTGTTCTCAATCTACACAGCGGACTTGATAGACTACATTGGCGCCGATTATTGTACTATGTACGCGGACGATACTAGTGTTATTTTGTGTTTTAGGAGGTAACGATGATTTAAATACGTGTAGAAGATGTGAAATTCAGTCACAAACAATTAAGGAATTTAAAAAGAAAATTAAGGAACTAGAGGTATTTAAAGAATTTTAAAGGCCGATTCTCATATACGCAACACTCAGCTACGCGATGAAGTGACGCGAATTGTCGTGTCGCTGCTATGTATCCTCATACATGCGACACCCAGCTACGCAATTGTTTGCTAGAAATGTCAAATCTGCAGTTTCTCTACATTTCAGGTTAAGTTATATTTTCAAAATGTTCGTCAAGTTAAGATTATTTTTTCGTCGTAGCCATGTGTTATGAAAATGAAGAATTAAAAGAAAAGAAGAGGAAAATAAAATATTGAGTGCATCAGATCTTAAGAACAAGACTAGTAGAAGGAGAATTCCATACTGCAAATGCACCGTTTGCAATTCAACTTTCACAAGAGAAGATAGCGGAGATACAAGAAAATATAATATAAAATCAATAATAATGGTGGGAAGAAGAGGAGTATAAATAGTGAATAATTAAATAGTAAATAATTCATCCTAAACCTCCAAGAAGATAAAGTTGGAGCCGTAGACAGTCAAATAATTTCTGTAAAATATGCAATCAACCACCCCCAACAAGTCTAAATTTTGCAGGAGATCTACGCTCACAGAACACCTCCAAGCAGCAGTGAAGCCGGTTGCAATCAACAATACCCAACAAGGTTAAAGTTTTTAGAAGATCTACGATCACAGAAACACATTCAAGCAACAGTGAAACCGGTCCAGCAGAACATTATCCAAGCTTGTGTCAGCTATAGAATTGATGGTTCAGGGATTGATGTAGATAGCTTTATTAGTAAATTAAATAGCCGTTGTACGAGAAACCGCATTCTATCCATCCACATTCCGTCCACTCCGTCCACTTTTTTCCATCCACCGTCCACTTTCCATCAACTTTAATCAGCTTTTAAACAGCTTTTTAATCAGCTTTTTAATAAACTTTGAATCAGCTTTTTAATCAACTTTTAATCAGCTTTTAATTAGTGTCATTTAGTTAGTGTCATTGTCTCTGGATCTACTTTACTGGAATCTGAGATTGCAGCCCAAGGTATGCTACAAAATTTGCAGCAATGGTTTGCTGCAAACAACCTACTTTTGAATCCACTCCAAACTAAATACATTAGTTTCCGTACCCACAGAAGCAGACACAATGGTGATATAGATATATCAATCAACAATAACAGAATTGAAAGAACCGACAATATAAAATTCCTTGGTGTATACCTAGAAGAACATCTCAATTGGAAAATTATAACTGACGAGATCGTTAGAATAAAATCGAGATCGTTAGGAAAGTATATCTACTAAGACGCGTGAAAGAATTAATACTTAAAGACGTGTTGCTAAATGTATACAACGCTGAAATTCAAGCGATTCTAGCCTATGGGGTAATACTTTGGGGATCGTCACCACAGGTAAAAAGAGTGTTTATTGCCCAGAAGAGAATTATTCGGACTGTTTCGGGAATTTAAAAATATAGTTCATGTAAACCGGAATTCATAAAGTTAAAATGTTTAACAGTGCCGTGCTTATATATGTGGGAAGTAGTATGTTAAATACACAAAAACAAACAGTTATTGCCTAAAAATGAAGATATCCACAAACGAAATACAAGAAATCCCTCTTATTTAAGGACGATAAGGAGCAACCTCACTTTGTCGAGCAGAGCTCCCAAGCCCTTATGCCTTGATCACACGTAACGAGTAGAGTGGCGAGACAGTAAACTCTGCCGAGTACTCGGTACGTGTAAACATGTCACCGAGCACACGGCTGAGTGCTCGGCGCAGTAAAATGGCGAGACAGTTACTCGGACCCCTTTCTATTTACTAGGCGGAGTGCAGGCCGAGTGGCTACCCCCACTCCTACCGCTACTGACTCGCTGTCCTACTCGGCATGTCTGAACAAGTACTCTCCTCGTCTTGTCAGTTCGGTGACTGTGGCTAGTTTGTTTGTTTGGGAAAAGAGACACGGCATACATATCCATTTCGAGAGAAATGGATATTGAAGGCTTTGGGGTGACGGAAGTAAAAAACAAAATAAAAAATTTAAGATCTACTTATTGCCAGGAGAAGGAAAAAGTGCAGGAGTCAAAGAAATCGGGTGCAGCCGTAACAAATGTATATGTTTCCAACATAAAATGGCTCAATGAAATGGAAGGATTTTTAATAATTAATTAAAATGTTCTACATTCATTCTCAGTAGCGCTTTAAATTCCGCTGCGTCTTCTAATTCCAATTCCCGAAGTAGATTGTTACTTGCTCCAAGTTCGGGTCTCCTCAACATCAAACGCCTTGTCCAAACGCGCTTCTTATCGTTTCGCAACAATTCGTTTAACTTCTCAATTAAATGAGGTATAAGCATCTTAGTGCATTTTTGAATCAACTTTTACTATCCATCATGATCACTGACTGACTCACCCGGCAAAAAAATTATAGCGTGTGAACACCTACTCGCCCCCTCTACTCTCTCGGCCGAATGACATTTTACTGTCTCGCCACTGTACTCGTTACGTGTGATCAAGCCATTAGGAATTAAAATTTTCGACAAGTTACCGTTAGGTTATAAAAGAAGCAAAAAATTATAATTCTTTTAGGAAAAAAAGTAAATGACTTTCTTTTAAAGAGCTGTTTTTATGCAACAGAAGATTTCCTGGAGGGTTAAATGTTTTTAATAGCTCTAAATTTAAATTAATTTTAGCTTTGACAATTTCTGGTTGTTATTGTTAGTGTTTATTAAACATTGATTTGGTTTAAAATTTTTAGTTACATGAAAACATTGAAAATTATACCAACGAATTAGTAATCAACAAACCGAGTGGCGAAATAAAATGCCCCTGTCGGACAATGAATTGCTCCAACTTATTGAAAATTGGGATGAAAGTGAGGATGAATTTGATTCAGTTGACGATTAAGACCCTAATTACATGACTGCGGATTATTGTGACTTCTAAAATATTCCAATTTTATTTGAGAAAGATATTGTTGATATGGAACATAACGTTGACTATTCAAATAATAATATTTTGCAAAAATAATAAGATTCAGACAATGATGTGGTAATAGAAACAGAAAATGAACGCGAAATGCATATATTTAGAGAAAAAATCAAGTCTTTCATGGAAAAAGAAGAATTTAGTATTGAACGAAGAAGTTCTTAATTTCAAAGGAGATTCTTCTTTACCTCCAAATTAGGCATTTAGAAACACTCTATCAGTTTTTCAGGAATTTTTTTGATGATACTCTTCTACTGAAAATTTCCGAAGAGTCAAACTTATACAGCGCACAAAAAGATTCCGCAAAGCCCGCTAATATTGTTACAGATGACATTAGAAAATTTTTGGGAATTCTAATATATATGTCTGTGATACAGTTACCCAGTACGCGATATTACTGGTCGATTAACATAGGCGTATCACAAATCAGAGAAGCAATGGGCCAATATAATTTTGATCGAATTCGAAATGTTATTCATTTTTCCGATAATTCGAATATAAGGCAAAGAGACGATGAATATAAGGCATAAGTTGCGACCATTTATTGACCATCTAAATGGTAAGATTCAAAGCATCCCGCATGAGCAGTATTTAGCTATAGATGAGCAGCTATGCTCAACAAAGGCTCGACACTATTTGAAACAATATATCCCCATAAAGCCACATAAATGGGGCTTCAAACTTTTTGTTTTTAGTGGTGTAAGCGGTTTCGCGTATAAATTTGAAATTTATACCGGCAATGAAAATAAAAGTCTGCCACTGCCCACTGAATCGGACTTAGGTGCTAGTGCCAATGTGGTATTTAGATCGTTAATAAACCTACCAAAAAATGAGTTTTATAGAGTGTACTTCGACAACTACTACACTACCATTCCCCTAGTATCGTACTTAGCAACTCAAGGCATTTATTCTTTGGGTACAATAAGACACAACAGAATACCAAATAATAAATTGCCTCCAGAGCTGCAATTTGGAAAAGAGGTACTTCGATGGAATACGTAACCGATGCTAATATAATCGATGTATCAGTAGTATTGTGGAAAAATAACAAAATTTTCAATCTCACATCCAGCTTCGTACAAGATGTAGAAAGATTCGACAAAAAAACAAACAAAAAAAAATTAAAATTCCATGCACTCATATAGTGAAGGAGTACAACCGCCGTATGGGTGGAGTGGACTTTTTAGATAGCCTCATAGGCAAAAATAAAATCAAAATTGAGAACCAAAATATGGTACATGCAAATTTTTTAACATCTCATTGATGTAGCCATTGTCAACAGCTGGATTATGTACAGCAAAATATTCAAAGAAAAGCACATAAAGAATATGACCTTAGTGCAATTTAGAATTGATGTGGCAGAATGCTTATGCAAAGCAGGCATGCAGTCATAATAAACGTGGCAGGCCATCCAGTAGTGTTATGGAACAATAAATTGTTACAAAAAAAAGAGAGGACCGACATCTTATGTTCCGCCCAAAGACGCAAGGACCGATTTAATTGGGCAGTGGCCCCAATAAACAGACACCAGAACACGTTGTTAAAAACCTAACTGCAAGAAACTAACATATATAGTTTTTAAAATGTGGATTACACCTATGTTTTAACAAAGACGCTAATTGTTTTAACGAATTACATCAATAAATACATTTACTGTTTGTTTTACTAATAATAATGCCGCTCCAATATGTAGAAAGATTCGACAAAAAATCAAACAAAAAAATTAAAATTCCATGCCCTCATATAGCGAAGGACTACAACCGCCGTATGGGTGAGGCTATCTAAGAAGTCAGAGTGGACTTCTTAGATAGCCTCATAAATAAAATCAAAATGAGTACCAAAAAATTGTACATGCTAATTTTTTACCATCTCATTGATGTAGCTATTGTCAACAGCTGGATTCTGTACAGGAAAATATTCAAAGAATAGCACATAAAGAATATGACCTTAGTGCAATTTAGAATTGATGTGGCAGAATGCTTATGCAAAGCAGGCATGCAGAGACTTTTAGTTTTAGGAGAGTTGACTTTTAGTTTTAGGAGAGTGGAAATGTCTGCATCTTCGGGAGCCGCAAGCTCCATGGACCACAACCCCTATGTGTCCACATGCACTCCACCTATGCATCCGTCCCCCAACCATACACCGATGTAGCAGGATCGTCCAACAAGACCACATCGGCTCCCTACGTTTGCCTCAAATGTGAGAAGACGTACTTGTCCAGATCCTCACGAAGCATGACCCTATATGTGGGTCCAATAAAAGGACGGTCTGCCCGTACTGTCCACGCACATTCCCTTCCATTGCGAGTGCTAAGTTACACGAAAGGAAGGGACATATTGCGGGGTACTACAGGGAATTTGTGTCTTCGCTGCCCGTTGCAGAGCCCACCTTGCTTGAGAAAATTGCTTCAATCGAAGATCCCCTGCCCGACTAACCCCAACCCTGAAGCCTGCAAGTCCCAATTTCAGCGACCCCATTCAACTGCTGTGACAACGTGCTGCGAGGATACCTCAAAGACCTTCTTGGCGCCGACTAGGGTCTGAGCTACTGCAACTACTCACCCCAACGAAAACGGATGTGGACTCGCTGCCCACCTCGGCGGATGGATTGCCTCTCGGCACAAGCCGACTATTAGCCGAGGACACCATCGTGGTTCAAAATCCCAGAAGAGCGGAGCACCACGAGGCGGAGTCGCCAAATCCAGGAAGGAAGCCGAAGTAAAGTTCTCTAAGAACAGGAAACTGATTGCCGAGACCGTCCTTGTGGGTAAACCCTTGCTGGAGGAGAAGACAATTCCATGGGTAGAGACGGTAGACGAACTGTTTCGTGGAATTCTGGAGGCTCCTTCGAGTGCGGATCATAATATCATCCGAACTCCTGGAGCACCTTAGGACGACCATGGTTCCTAAGGGTGGAGACCGAGCAGATGCGGGCAACTGGCGACCCATCATAATAGAGCCAGCGCTACAACAACTCATGCACCGCTTGCTAACCGAGAGGTTAAGTAACGCGGTGTCTCTGAATAAAAGTCAGCGCGGTTTCGTTCGTGGCCTCGACGGAACCATGTGTAATGCCCACCTTTTGGACCACTACATTAGAAGTACAACCAATCGGGGACAAGTATACACCATTTTCTCGCTGGACTTGAGTAAAGCCTTCGACTTTGTGTCTTACAATTCGATTTGCAGGGCCCTCGAACGGCATTCGATCGATGCGCGTATGCATTAATTCATCATGAGTTCCCTTACCGACACGACCACTACAAGAAAAGTCGGCCATTGCACCACAAAGCCGATTCAAATCCGTAGAGGTGTTAAGCAGAGCGACCCCTTGATACCATTACTTTTTAACTTGGTAATGGACGAATATCTGGACGCTCAGGAGGCACGTGGCTCCGGTGGGACTATCTAATCCTGGATGCGTTGCGGTTATGGCATTCGCGGATGACATAGTGTTAATGCGGGACGACGAGTGCGAGATGCCAATCGCGTTGACACATGCGGAAGCTTTTTCGCCGCGAGAGGTATGTCAATCAACCCTCGCAAGTCCATGTGCCTCTCGGCTAGCTAGAAGGGGCATAAGTCGATCATACGGTAGCCAATACAATATGGTAGCCTTTCCGTAGCCGTGGCGGAGCCATGAGAACATTGATTGTATCAACAGTTTCAAGGAAGAAGCAAGGTTTCAAGAGTTATTTGAGTAACAGAAGCCAGCAAGTCAAGATAAATGACAGCTTGTCTCGGTCAGTCCAACTGTCGAAAGGGGTACCGCAGGGCTCCGTATTGTATCCTCTGCTATTTACATTATACATGGTGAATTTGGGCAACAGCATCAAATTTGTGAAACAGCACCAATATGCTGACGACACCCAAATTCTATATACTTTCTATATACATTTCCAGGCAGGTGCAAGAAAGAATTATATGGCCTACTTTCTGTATCAGAATTTTCAAAACGTCATGCCCTTAGACTTAATTCAGAGAAGACGCAACTTATCATATTCGCACCCAAACACAAATGTGAGGAGATAAAGGAAAAGCTGGTAGTAGGTATTGACGGAAAAGTGGTCCAAATACAATCGGAAGTGAAAAACCTGGGGCTGGTTATTGATGAGAACCTCAAATTTATCACGCATATTAGTCGTACAACTAATTTGGCGATGGCAAGGTTGAAATTTCTGTATTCATCAAGAAAAATTTTAAGCGTGGATCTGAAGAAAAAGTTAGCCTCTGCATTCGTTTTATCTTTGTACACTTACGCCGACACAGTGTATGGCAGCTATCTAAATTATGGAACTACCAGGCGAGTGCAAAGGATGCAGAACTTGTGCATCTGATTCGCGCACAACATAAAAATGAGACAGAGTATTCCGCCCTATATCCTAAGTAAATGGACTGATATGAGGCAGTCTAGGAAGATGCACGCACTTTTTAGCTTCAAAAGAATTATAGAATCCAAGCAACCTAGCTATCTCTACCAAAAAAGCAGATTCAGAACAGATGTCCACAACATCAACTTGAGGACTAGGGGTACACCACTAACGACCCCGAAGCATAAGACAGCGGTGTTCACGACGTGCTTCTCGTACCAAATAGCCAAATTAATAAACACACTAACTGAGGAACTAAGAGTGGCTAACTTAAAAATGTGTACGGACGCAAAACACCTAGTCTAATCCAATAAGCAGTACAGTAAAACACAGTAGACGGGTCGATGTACGTAGCAGTGTGAAATGGCTAGTATAACTTGAATACTAAAGTAAACAAACAGTAGGATTTAAAATACAGTATTTTATGTAAATACGAGTTTATTGCAGATAAGGGTAAATGTAAATATAAACCTATAATATAAAGTATTGGGCTTACGGAAGACTGAGACGGTCTTCAAGACAAGTCTCAAGTAAGTCCATTCTCTCTAGTCTATAATATTCATTGTAAATTCTTATATGTAAACCTTGTATTTTTTTACTAGAGAAATAAATGTAATAAAAAAAAATATATACATCTCGGCCACCATTACACCGCGTGCGGTATTATGCCCGTCTCTTACGAACTTGCCAACCTGGCTGAGTAACATAGTCCGTGCCGCTCTCAAGCCGGACCAGAGAGTTTCCATCATAAGGGAGTTCGTTCGGACCAAGCTTCGTTACGGTATTACTAGTAGTGGTACGACCGGTATGGTTCTCAGGGAGGCCGATCGCTTCCTTAAGCGAACGGTCAAGGGCATATTGCATATGCACCTTCACACTCCTGACCAGTTTTTGTATGCCCGCGTCAGGGATGGCGGGCTTGGAATCTGTAAGTTGCGGCGTGAGATACTGTATTCATTCTTGAAGCACCTGTACTCCGTCACGCTCCTAGACGACCCGTTAGCCAATGGCATCTTTGAAACGCCAGAATTGCGGAGGTTAAGCGGCCGGGTCCGAAACCGTTCAGGTCAGAGCCGTCGAATGTTGGAGAAGGAAGATTTCCGACTGCAACTTCAGTGCCGGTGTTGAAGGCTGCTTCGGCGACCAGCAGGGTGGACTGGCAAGGACTTTGTGCGGGCGGTCCACCTCAGGGTCGCAGATCATAATCGGGGCACGTTTCAGGGGACTAATATGGTTGTTTATTTCTTTTTTCCATGTCATCGAGGAAGCCAGACCACCAGGCTGTCCACCGCGGGACCAAGAACTTTATCCTGCGCCGACATCAGATCCGATACCCCGCCGACTGTGCACATCGTGTGAGTTGTAATGTGTTACGTGCATCTGTGTGTATTGCTTATTTTATATTATATCTTTATGTACTTGTGCCGTTTCATGTCACTGTGCCGTTTTGTGCTCTGTCCATTTTAACATGTCCTGTTTTGTCCTTCTTTTTTTTAATATGTATCTACCGAACAGTGGAAAATGTTTTTATTTATATATTACTTACGTTCTGTTTAAAAAAAAAATGTATGTAATTCTTTTCTACTATAAATATAAATTTATAATAAACGAGGCCAAATGCCTCGTCATCTAATTAGTGATGCACATGAAAGGATTATCGAGATTCCCACTTTCCTTATCTACTATAGTTACCGTAGTTACGGTAACAATTAAAACATCCTTTCAAGTCGAATAAGGAGTATAAGGTATAAGAGTATAGTATAAGGAGTAAGTATAAAATACCATAATTTTAAAAGGAAGTTGAGAATTGTTATAAAAAATGAGGGGTTTAAATCAAAAACAGATGTACCTATTCTCAAAAATATCAATTTTGAAATTATTTCGTTGCTAAGGATACATACTTCAGTAAAATTTTATTTTTCAACAAGTCAACGAAGAGCTACTGTATTAGTATACAAAGGATTGGAATATATTAAACTTCGAGAAAACAAAGAAACTGATGTGGTAACATGGAGATGTAGACAGTATCACGTCCGGTCTAGTCATTGTAAATCCTTTATAAAAATAAAATAAAGGGAAATACTGTGATTGCAGAACCAAAAGCACTCACTTGTAGCGACATCACAGTTGCATGGTTGTAATCATGAAAAAACAGTCATGTAGATCAGTGCTCCGCAACCGCTGTGCCGCGGCACACTACTGTGCCGCGAGGTGATCTTAGCTGTGCCGCGGTTTTCTCAAGAATAATTAATATGTGAAAATGCCAATATCTAATTTCTCTAATTTCTCAGAGTGGAAATTAATATCTAATATCTAAATCTAATATCTAATTTCTCAGAGTGGAAATTATATACAAAACAAAAACATGTACTTAGTTAAACAAAAAATGTACATTTTACATATAGTGTGTATATATGTGTATTTTATGTATAGTGTTAGTTTGCGTACTTATGCGTAGAAATGTACGTAGTTTAATGTGATACTATTATTACATTAGTAAAGCAGCTTGCTGTTATGCTTTTCTAAGCATTTTCTTATTAAATAATCGGCACTAGTGCATTTATTTCGGGTAAGTCAAATTTATAATCTTGCGTATCGATAATAAAACATTTAAGTCGTTCCAACTGAGTGTTTCGCCAATATGTTATTTTTTATTTAAGCATAGCTTTGAGCTAATATTAATTAATATCCCAATCTTCTAAAGATTTCAGAAACACGAATCGAATAAATCGTTCTCGACTTAACAAAATTCTGTCGTAGGTTAGAAATATTAAAATGAATCGTTATAAATGTACTAGTAGTGATCGATTTTCGATCTCTTCATTTCGTGGCGATTTTAAGATCGATCTGGCTGACAAAAATTGGTCTTTAAGAGATTGACGTATAATAAAATCGAATCGAGATCGGAAACTCTAGTATAAACCCATATTTCGCTGTTGCACGTGGGGCAAATTACGGAGGGCGTTGCTTGAGCGTCGACACTTTGTGTCTGAGTCTCGACGTATTTTGTTCTATCTACCGAGCTGATGATCATGTTAGTCAGTCTGCATCCGAACGAGAAGAACTCCCATCAAATACCACATTTTTAGGTTATTTTGTTGTTATACTTCTAAAAAATATGGACGTTTTTAAAAAGATTTTCGAATTCACCGACAAACCAAAATGAACCAAGCACAAGTGGTGCTGTAAAAAAACAGAAGATGTGGGAAAGAAAGTATAATAAATATTTCGTAACTACAGATAATAATTACATAATGAATAACTATAACAATTTATTTAAACAATACTAGTATATATTATTCTGTTATCATAATTATAATATTTGCTCAAAAGTGTATTTGACATTAATCATACTGAATAATGCACCAGATATTTTCATATATTCTTCGTTGCTTACATGATCTACAGCAATGCTTCCCAAAGTGGTGGGCCGCGGCCCTGGGCCTACCCGCAAGGGGCCGCGAAGAGCCGCGAATATAACACATGAATATATCTTCGTTAAATAAGTTTAACTTTCAAATATGCACATCAATTCAAATTACAAACTCCGTTAAAATATTTAAATTACGACAAATGATAGGATACGAATAATGAGTTTACGATATTTTTTCGATAAGGTTAATTAACTGAATCTTTCTCTTCAGGAAAAAAGTACTAATTTACTGATTCTTAACAATAAGCTACAAGCCTTTCAAAAAAAAAACATTTACGTATGGACCAAGAGCTTTGGACAAGGAAGCACAAGCATATTTATTTCTATGGATGAAGAAAATAACATATCGTTGTCAACAGAATTTAAATCATTTAACAGAATCAATTAACTTCTTTGAAAAGTATTTTCGAATTTAAATCAAACTAAAGAACATCAAATCAAACTGATCATCTTCCCCGGAAATTACAAGAGGAATTAATTGTTTTGAGATCGGATTCAATACTCACATTGTAGTTTTCTGGAAGCGATATTTCAGAATTTTTCAGAATAAAGCGGCAACATTTTTAATTTACTTTTTAAAGATTATTTCGTGTAAATGTTGCCCGCGACTACGCCGTAGGTGGTCCACCCGTGGGCTCCAATTTTGGCATACTATTTCCAGCACTTCGGCCGGTATCTCACCAATGGCAGCTGTGTTGTCTTCCAGTGCTGGAATTGTGCCTGGTTTGTCCCTGTACACGAGAGATTTCACGTATCTCCACAAAAAAATAAAAATCGTATGTTCTTGGCGGCCAATGAACTGATCCAAAACGTGAGATTAATTGCTCACCAAACTCGCCTCTCAATAGGTTCATGGTATCGCGTGCCGTGTGGCATGTGGCACCGTCTTGATGAAACCACATGTCAAACATGTCCAATTTTTCCATTTTAGCCAACAAAAAGTCGGTAATCATCGCACTCTTCATCCAAATGAAAATGACTCTTCATCCAACTTTTATAAGGCCCATTCACCAAACAAACGACGTTGTGGTAGGTCACCTGGCTTCAGTTCTTGCAGCAGCTGTAATTTGTATGGTTTCATACCGAGGTCCTTACGTAAAATATTCTAGGTGGTCGAATAACACAAGCCCCACTGTTAAAAACGGCGATGAATTGACATATTGCAATCTTCATTGTCACTGATACAGCAGCAATATTTTCCTCGGTACGCACTATTCGCATAAAAGTGAAAAGTGAAACTGGTGCGAAATTTGATCACAACAGCTTGAATAGCCTGTTCGGTGGGTCGATTATGAGGACTATAAAATGGACGTAATTTACGAAACACATTTCTCACACAGCACGAATCTGGATAATAAAATTCAATGATTGCAAGCGTTGTTCGTTTGTTAGTCTATTCATGGCCAAATGGCAAACCTTACTGAGCATTTTTGACATTTCCACATGTCACGAATCTCTTTTACACTGAAAAAATCACACTGAAAAACCAAATAACAACAAAATCCACCCTTTATAACGCCAGATCTAAATTTGTTGTGTAATAATATTCAAACACATCCATCACATTAAATTTAATCTATTAACATTAATGTAATTAATGCTAATTATTATTTAATTTTTTTGTTTGCTAATTAGTTTAATTTTTTCATGCTTTTTATTTCACTTTGCACAAAATTGGACTTCTTTAAAATGCTCGAAACATTACTAAAGATGCTAATGAAAATTTTTCAGCTATATTGTCTAATAATAATTTCTTAGTAATAAGGAATACACGGAGATTGCCCGTCGTAACCTGTATGTAATAAACATTAATTATACTATTTTTCATTTTATAATTAATAATTAATTTTCTTCATTTACTAACAATAGTATATTTAATTATGTATATATGTTTATACAAAGCATTTTGTTTTACTTAACCCAATTTAAAAAAAAAAATGGGGGCCGTGGTTTATCAATATGAGTTGCAGGGGAGCCGCGACATCAAAAAGTTTGGGAAGCAGTGATCTACAGTTATGATTGCGATAAGGACAGTATTACAGCTGCATGAAAAATTGAGAAGATCAGTAAAAACAAAAGTTAAGCAGCATTGAGTAAGAATAGAACTCGAAGGGTAACTTAATAATGTCTCAAAAGTCTTGAAGTACAAAAAGTCTTGGAATCCACTTTTGCGATGAATTTGAAGAAGTAGGTCATTTCTTAATTCACATACATAAAATTAAACAAATTATCAAATGTCATTTTTGACTGGTCATGTCGCATTGTTTTTAGTGTTAAATTCAACATTTCATTAGTTATACATAAAACGCCATCTCATAAATTGAACACTGATTTATTTTATAGTGTTGTAAATTATAAAATTAACAAAGAAGAACAAACGTTACAACAGTTGTTGAATGTGTTGTCATTTTCACGAATACACAAATTAATTCGCCGTTTTACGTTAACGAACACATTTTGTAATACTGTGTTGTCTATCTCTCTTTACATTTTCATATTACATTCTTTCGCAGGTCTTCTACTGTATGCACTGGACTGCTGAATACTGAAATTTTTAAATATGGAAAAAGAAAAAAGTCCAGAGGAGTTAGATCACAAGGACGTGGTGGGAATCGGTCTTTGCTTATTAGCCTTCGTCGAAAAATTCCTTAAGATAATTTAATGTTTCACGGGCAATGTGCGGTCTAGCAGAATCTTATTGGAAGAAGCCATTTTGGAGTTCATCATCATGAAGTTCGTTAATAAATTGTTGCAAAGTAGTGGCTCTATATGTGGCAGCGTTTAAATTACCATCGAACAATATTGGACCGATAATTCTGCGTCTTGACATTGCTAACCACACAACAATTTTGACTGAATGCGGTGGGGTCTCTCAAAAAAATGTGGATTTTCAACACTCCACATGCGCATGTTTTGGGAATTAATGTATCCGTTTAGATGAAACCAGGCTTCATCAGTGAAAAAAGTTAAATTTAACACTTCGTCGTTCATATATTCATTGAACCGCCAACAGTAGGCCAGTCTTTTATTATAATTGAGTGATAAAAGTTCTTGGTACATTTGCAACTTATATGGTTTCATGTGAAGATCTTGGCGAATAATTATGTGAGTGGTAGTACGACTTAAATTCAACTATTGAGCTAGTATCCTAATTGAAGTGGTAGGTTCGTCTTGGGCTGCATATCTGATGTTGTTTATAATATTCTCATTATTAATACGAGGCCTTCCACTTCTTGATTTGCTGTTAATGTTACCAGTACTTCGAAAGCAATCAACTGATCGTAATACCTGCCTTCTAAACTGATTTATATTAAATACAGCCATAGGAAAACGTTGCCTAAATTCACGGGTCAATACTGCATCAATGCACGGGTCTATACTGTATTCCCATTCACCATTTTCCAGGCGTCTACCATTACGCAAATAACTTTCGACAATAAAACTTTTCTGCTCTTTTGTTACATACATTTTGTTACAAACATTTTTAAATTAAATAAATTAAGTAAGACCGGTAGAAATAACATAAAACTGCGAATTAATTTGTGTATTCGTGAAAATTGACAACACATTCAACATATGTTGTAATGTTTGTTCTTCTTTGTTAATTTTATAATTGACAACACTATAAAATAAATCAGTGTTAAATTTATGAGAAGTCGTTTTATTTATAACTAATGAAATTGTTGAACTTAACACTAAAAACAATGCGACATAAACTCAAGACCACCGACAGCTACTTAAAAATGACATTTGATAATTTGTTTAATTTTATGTGTGTGAAATAAGAAATGACCTACTTCTTCAAATTCATGGCAAGAGTGGATTCCAAAATGGCCATGAAATTCTGACAGTTAGTAGATTTAGAATTTTTGCTCTTCTCGAAAAAAGGTCGAAAAAGAGATAATAATGTCAACCAGGAACTAACTGCTCCAGGAACTAACAATCCCTGGTTCTACCAACAATTAGCGTAAACTGAACATTAATTACAAGCAACAATGACTCGTACAAGCCAAAACAAAATTAGTCCTGGTGGACGATCAACCCGCCATCAGACGGCAACCAAGCTTTCAGATTCAGGGGAGCTTGGGCCTGTGCGAAATAGCAAGTCGACGTGCTCTGGTAGACTTCCACGAAAGACCCATACGTACATCGGAACATTCAACATTCAAGCACTAGTTCAAACTGGTAAGGTGCATAAACCTCACGACAGAACTTACCAAACAGAAAATCCATATTTTTGTCTAACAAGAAACAGCTTCCCTGACTCAGAAATAACCGATTACAATCACTATATGATCTTCAAAAGCGGAACCAACAATAAAATTTGCAAAGGAGCATCGTTATAAACCGAAGTCACGAAACACTGGGAGGAGAACCTAGTTAAAGACGTAAAAGTCGTCTGGAATTTTGAATCGACCACTACGCAGCAGTTGAGCCAGAAACCAACGTGATAAGGAATATACCAAGATGTTCGTAGAAACAAGAAGCCCAAGGACACCCATTTAAATGATTATGTAATAGATGAAAGCACCTGAGAACACAAAAATCATCAAAAATAAAAAGTGTATAGCAAACCGAAACAGACCACCAAATCAACCGTGTCTAACCGTCGCACAGTGGTCTAAATCTAAAAAAAGTTGGCCAAAAATCGAAAAAAATATAGTCACCGAATGAGTTTATTTCAAAAGAATCTTGTAGAGTATGGTTCAGTGTATGTTATTCTAAAATAAAAGTGGGATATCTTTTATGGTTGAGACGCTACGCCAGTTCAAAGTTAACCTTGTCTGCTCAGCGCGCACACGTGTAGCGGCTCCGAAAAATCTTTGTTTATTTAAGTGTGAGTAACTTTTTACTCCAGTGTCCTTTTTCGTTTTTGTTTGATGGAGGGTGTTAAGAAGGTATGTAGAATATTTTCATATATAACGTTTTCATTAATTTGTACTCGCGTGTGTTAGAAATCAAGTCAAAGATGAGTCTACGTAATGGTATTTCTTGGAAAAAAAAAAACCGTAAATTAGCCAAAAAGTTATTCACGCAGCGGGGCTCAAGAAGTTGAGATATAGATAATATTGATTACGATGTTTTGTAATAGAATCTAGAAGAAAATCTTGCACATGTATGCCTCTGTACATGTGAGAATACCAGACGCCGCGCCGCGCAAATTGTTACTTGGGATCTACGCAGACACGGTTGCGTTGAGATGGGCAAGATTTTCTTCTAGATTCTATTACAAAACATCGTATTCTATATATTCTATATTTCAACTTATTGAGCCCCGTCTCGGCAAAAAAACTTGAACCCGACACTCGAGTAAGTTTTTACTCGAGTGTCCTTTTTCGTTTGATGGAGGGTGTGAAGGAAGGTATGTAGAATATTTAAAAAATGTGTCTACATAATGGTATTTATTAAAAAAAAAATGCGGAAATTAGCCAAAAAGTTATCACCGCAGCGGGGCTCAAGAAGTTGAGATATAGAACATATAGATTACGACGTTTTGTAATAGAATCTAGAAGAAAATCTTGCCCATGTCTGCCTCTGTACATTGAGATTAGAAATACGAGACGCCGCGCCGCGCCGGGCAAATTGTTACTTAGGATCTACGCAGACATGGTTGCGGGACTACCTGCTATCAGTGACCTGGAAAACATTCATATACCAATTTATATGAAATTTCGATTAAATTTCAATAAAGCGCTCGGCCATTTGGATCCGCCATTTTGAATTTATACACAACATTTATACACAATAATAATAATGATAACATAATTAAATACTGTAAATTTCCATACATTAAAGGTTTGACTGAAAAAATGAACAAGATAACAACAAAATTCAATTCTAAGATTGCTCCGTATAAATATACTAACAGGGAAATTATTTTTCACCAAAATCAAAGATAGAGTTCCAAAAGATATGATATCAGGTTCAGTATACAAAATTCCATGTCGCAACTGTAATAAATGTTATATTGGGCAATCTGGACAATACATTAAATAAACGCGTTGGTCAACTTAAAAATGAATGTAAAAAATCTAATAATTTAAACAAAACTGCACTAACAAAACACTTTTTTATAGACGGACATTTCTTTGATTTTTGACAATTTTGAAATTCTTGACATTGACAAAAATAACACAAGAAGAAATATTTGTGAAATGATACAAATTAAAACAAATAACACTATTAATTACAGAGAAGACACTATGGGCCTTAGTATATTTGATAGTAATCTCTTAAATTAACAAACATTATAAAACTAACATAACTAACAACCACGAAATTCAAAATTCAAACGCAAAAATAGAATTGTCATATCTATTAAATTTAAAACAAAAAACAAACAAAAATTATTAGTTTTTTGTTATTTGTCATTTATATACAAGATTCATATTTAAATTTTAATCTTAAAAGTTTTTATATTTTTGTTTATTATGTTAAAGTTAATTAATATATAATATTTAGATAAAAAGTATGATGTTTATATATTAATTAATAATATTGTAATTGTTTTTGTTTTATTTTTGTAGCCCTGAAGAAGGTCAGAAATTAAAAAGACCGAAACGTTGGCAATATATCAGTGTCTTATTAACCAAAATCCTTTACCCAAGAATGAAATAGAATATAATTTAAAAAAGGATAATATCTGAAAGATACATATACAATGAAATTCATAATCAGTGACCTCGAAAACACTTAAATACCAATTTATATGAAATGTTGATCACTTTTTAATGAAATGGTCGGCCATATTAGATCCACCCTTTTGAATTTTAAAATTATACTATGAAATTCATAATCAGTGACCTCGAAAACACCATATACCAATTTATATGAACTTTCGATCAATTTTTAATTAAGTGGTCGGCCATATTGGATCCGCCATTTTGAATTTTAAAATTATATTATGAAATTCGTAATCAGCGACCTGGAAATCCACTATATTCCAATTCACGTTTAAATCCGAAACTTCTTTCTATTTTTGGCCAATTTTTTTGAAATCCAGACCACTGTCTCTCTGGGCGTCGCCCAAGTCATAGGCCAAGCATACATATTGTTCAAACCATCCATGTCTTTACTTGAGTTCATGGCCGCACCGGCGTTCTGAATGAAACACATTTGCAAGAAGTCTCGTTGATAAACGTGGCTCTATTTCAAGGACTTTTAGGTCAACATAGTTTACCCTATGATCCTTATCATTACAATGCGCTGCCTGAGCACAAGAGTGGGGTTTTAGTCTGCAATCACTTCAGTGATTGGCCAATCTGAAGGACAGTCTTTGGCCGGTCTGACCAACGTAAACTAGCTCGCACTCAGCACACGGTATGCGATAGACAACATTTGATTGCATTATTGTGGGGGTTAAGTCTTTAAGACGACTGAAAGATGTATTTATGGTATTGAGACATTTGTCTGCTATAATTGCCGGGCTTTTGTTCTTAAGAATCGATTTGATCCTAAGGGACAGTGAATCTACAAAGTGTAAGTTCTTCTAAAGATTTTTTAATATCCTAAAAAAAGCAACTACCCCAAAACTTTACTAAAGAAGTTGTTTTCCAATCCTACACGACGACCCGTCGCTGACGTGTTCGGAGTTGATTGATTTGGACTTCCTTGGCATGTGGTGCTCAACTTTTAGATCTAGAGCCCTAAGACTTGCATGTTCATGATCTCTGTTTACTTGTAGAATAAGTGTTGTTATGTATTTCTATAAGTATGTCTTGTTATTTTAATTTTTTGTTTCTTAAAGGTACCCACTACCGTTAATAAATTATTATTATTATTATTACAGCATGTGGATAATAAAACATAACATAAACTAACAGTGTCACCCAGTGTAGTTCCGCACATGATAGTGATTGAAAGGTGTAAAGTTAGAAAGAAGGATATAATAAGGAAATTAACCCTTTAACTACCGCGGTCGTCAATAAGCGATCTGACTCAAAATCCTTCAAATGTCGCAGTCGTCAATGAGCGATCCACGCTATTTCGCGCTATTTAAACACCGCAGTCGCTTTTAAGCGATATATTTCAATATTCGTCGTAATTATTATTATTAAACAAAATTAATAATATACATTACTTTTTATATGTCTAGAAGAATAATCTAACATTTTGAGTGACAAAATATTTATGTCATAATACTCTTTGTTACAACTTATCGATCAATAAATATTAGAAATTATTTTGTACAGTTAGGAATATCTTTCAGCTGGAATTTAAGCATTCTTATCATCTAAAATATCTTCGTGGCTGTTGGATATAATTATATGTATGTAAAATATGCGTACATAAAAACTTCGAAACTTTTGATATAAGTGATAACAGTGATGCAAGTGAAGAAAGTGTTGATGAAAGTGATGATGAAGCTGTTGCGGGAGATTTAGTATGGAGAAATTGTGATTTATTTCGGCCCAAAATATATAATTTTGATGCAAGAAATTCTGGAATTACTAACGCATTTTCAATAGATGAAAACTTTGAAGAGTTTGATTTTTTCACAAGATACTTTGAACAAGAGTTTATGTCTGAAGTTGTAAGTGAAACAAATAAATACTTTCAGTTTTCTGCAGAAAATTTCAACATACAACCACAATCCAAAACTAAAAGATGGGTCGATACTACAGTCGATGAAATGTATACATTTTTTGCACTTGTATTATTGATGCCAAATGTGAAAAAGCATGCCATAGGAGACTACTGGTCCAAAGATCCGATGATTGCTACCGAGTTTTTTTTCAAAATATATGACCAGAAATAGATTTCTCCAATTACTGCGATATGTTCATTTTGCAGACAATAATTATCCATCTGAAAATGACCACTTGTGGAAAATTAGAAATATTCTAAACAATTTAACTGTTTAAAAGTTTTCTGCTTTTTTATTCCCTTCCAAAAACTGGTTAATGATGAATCTCTTATTTTGTTCCAAGGGAGATTAAGATTCAAACAATACATACCCTCCAAAAGGCATAAGTTTGGAATAAAATTGTTTGTTCTCTGTGATTGCGAGATCGGAATGATCCTAAATGTATTATTTTACACCGGTACATTACCAGAAACAAGAAATGATCCTTTGGGTGTATCTGGAGCAATTATAAAGAAACTATTAGAAGCTTATGAAAATATAGGACACTTACTTTATACGGATAATTGGTATACAAGTCCAAAATTAGCCATATATTCGGACGAACATGACACTGGTTATGTGGTACAGTAAAGAAAAACATTTTCCCAAGTTGACGAGAATATTGCAAAGAGGGGAAATTGAATTCAAAAACTGCAACTCAGTATTAGCCATAAAATGGAAAGATAAAAGAGATGTATACATGATAACTACTTTTCATGGTGAACGTCTAGAAGATAGTGGTAAATTTAGTGTCGCTAATGAACCTATTCAAAAGCCAAACTGTGTTTTAGATTACACACTAAATATGAGGTTAGTGGATAAGGCAGATATGCAATTATCGACCGTGGAATGTATCCGTAAAAGTATCAAATGGTACAAAAAAGCATTTTTTCACATGATGGACTTGACTATTTTGAACAGTTATAACATGTATCTTGTGAAGACTGGAAATAATCGATTGAAATTAAAAGATTTCATTAGAAAAATAGTCCAACAAATTTTGGAAAAGCACGGTATTTTGAGTAGTGTAAGACCTGGAAGAAAAAGTTCCCTAGCTGTAGATCGACTTGCAGCAGTTAACTTTATGGCGCGACATTTTCCTGATCACATACCGGCGACCGGTGCAAGAAGAAAAGGTCAACGGATTTGCCATGTGTGTAGTAATACTACACTAAATAAACAAAAAAGACAATATGTGACAACTTGATGTCCAGAGTGCAAAGTTGGACTATGTTTGGGAAATTGTTTTAGAATTTTTCATACTAGAAAATCATTTTAGATTTGAACAGTAGTTTTTCTTAATATTTTTGCGTAATCTGCTAAATTTTAGATGTGTTATAATTACATTACTTATGTATTATTTTTTATTACTACTACTATATATATATTATAATTCTTAATTTAGTTGTAATTTATAATCTTTATAATTCTGTGTTTTTGGAATCTACTTTATTTTTGTTTTGTTTGATATTTCTTATTTGTGTAATAAATAAATAATGTTTTAGTCAAAGAAGTGGTCTTTTCACAAATTATACCAACTACAATATTCAGTATAAATTTTTGCTTTTTAACTCTAAAAATTTAGTAAATTTTTATTATTTATGTATTATAATTTTTGTTATAAGACTTTAGATAAATGTATATTTTTATATGTACTGAAATATGGTTGCTTCCGGCTTGATTTTTTGCTCCTGGCGGTGCGGTAAACAGTGCGAGATACCGGTAGTTAAAGGGTTAAAGATGCAGAAAATTGTACAAGTTTTCATATTTGCGATGGGCCGTGGCCACGGCGAAATTCAGCACCGGTCCCGGGGGACCGGTAACGCAGTCTACCAGTTAAACACTTGTGTTTTCTATCAAAATTACTCCTTGCGTGACCTTATAGGTTATTATACAGCAGGCATGTCAAACTCATATGATATTGCGGGCCACACGATCTATTTCGTACTAAGTTGAGGGCCGCATATTTTTACTGTACAAAAAATTAATAAAATACGATTGTTAGAATGAATATATTATGTATTTATTAGACTCAATGTCTTTTTACTAATGATGAAAATGAAAATTAACTTAATCTCGGTAATGAGAAATAGGGTAATCAAATTATCACACCCTGATTTTGTTATTGAATGCCTAGGGATGGTGAGAGACATCCGGCGGGATAATTCATATCCTAATAAATTAGTTAATAAACAATTGTTTAGTTCTCCCTTGAACCATAGAACAGATAATTTTGGCAATACATTTCAAAATTTGAATGTTAACACACTGGAAACTCTATCAACGAATAAAGATCGTAAAATCAATTTGGAAAACATACTAAACAACAGCCCCTCTTTTTCTGCTCGCTCCCATATATAGTCTTTAACTCCTAAGCTCATTAACATTTTTAAATGTGAGGATATCAGGATTGCTCTGCGCATCTTTCTAACTAACAATAATATTTTTACAAAAACAAAAACCAAATTAGAAGCATTAGAAAAATCGAATGTAGTTTATAATCCGTTGTCTAAAATGTAATAAAATGTATATAGGACAAACATCTAGGTGTCTATTGGGACGCATCACGGCTCACAGAAGTGACTGCAAATTAAAGAAAATATCATGTGCCCGTTTGGAACATGTCACTATGAACAAAAATTCCATGGAATTTGACAAAGTAAGAGTATTATGCACCGAAAACAATTACCATAAAAGAATTTTTAAGGAAATGTTTTACATCAAAACCGAGGAAAATAGTATGAACAAGAAAACAGATGTTAATAATCTCAGTATTATCTATGATTACTTGCTAAAACTGGAACATCATCTTCTTTCTCTTTCTCGTAAGATGTAATTTGTTGTTTTTATTTTTATTATATTTTTAGTATTTCAATTTTATGCATTTTGTTTTAAATTTATTAATCTTTCAAATGTCATTTTGTTTTTTAATTTATTAATCTGTTAAACTATTTATACATGAGGTATTAACCTTGTTATTTTATAAATATTTGTCCAGTATTGTTCATAAAGCTGCTTTTTACGGTTAACCTCACGTTAGTAAGTATTTATATGAAACCTGTCTAAAGACCAGGGATATTATGGAGCTCCGTAACCGTAACCGTAAATAAAAATTTATCCGTAAACGTAACCGAATCCGATATAAAAGTTTCGAATAATTTCGGAAAACGATCGCTGGTGTCATGGCGTCTGCTTGTGACGTCAGATGTTTGTAAATCGACCGAGAACATTAGGAAACCAAAGAAAGAAATCAGCTGTTTAGCGTGTTATGAATTCTAAAGTGTGTTAGTGGTGTGAGGTTTTGACATTTCTAAACTCTGCTGAACAAAAGTCTTTGTTTGATGCCAAAAACTCCTCCAACCTCCAACATCGACAAATCAACTCTAGGCAAATTAGAGCTATTTGCCTTGGTAAAACCTTGTTCCATGTTTTGAGGACACAAAACTAAGCAACTGATCAATGTTAATCACTAAATATTTTATAAACGCAGGTAATAACAATTAAAAAGTGCAAAGATTCAATGACGCTCAAACAAAAGACGAATCGACGAGATTTGAAATCGCGTAACTCCGAGTTCGCGTAAGTCGGGGTAGCGTAGGTTGATGTATTACTGTATTTTTAAAGCCTTTACTTGTGGTGTGCCGCGGAATTTTTGAAAATACGTTACTGTGCCGTAGAAGATAAAAGGTTGCGGAGCACTGATGTAGATCATAGTTGCCCGGTATACTAGTAACCATGGAAAAAAAGAGGGAGGAAAAAAAGAAAAAAAAAGATTTGGTGTTCTTACGACGCGATACAAACCACAGATAGTGTTTATGTGTTGTTACTTTGTCGTATTTGAATTTTTATCTTTAGTAAATAATTTTGTTTGTAATTAACCACGAACACTAAAATTCTTAACCCCGACGTAAATTGAAAGTCCGAACAGATTAAAACGGCCAAGGAAGCTCAACAAGCCGCTCTTATCACTGAATTGCAACAGCAACTAGCGGACGCAAGAGCTACGCTGGATGGTCGACAACAACAACGACAAACGAAAACACCACACTTAGATCAGCTGAGAGACGTGAAACTGCCGACATTCTGGAAAAGAGACCACGTATTATGGCTCGCGCAAATCGGGGCACAATTCAATGCCTACCAAATAAAGTCAGACAACAAGAAGTACTACACCGTGGTAAGTGCAAGTTGCCGATGTGATCCTGAACCCTCCAACCACGAATTAATACGAGGTGTTAAAATCTAAGCTTGCACAGAAATCGAGTTAGGAGATCGGAAACCATCGTTTACTACGCGAAATGAGAGCACTCGCAGGTACGAAGATAAATGAAGAAGTCTTCAAGACACTTTAACTGCAGCGGATGCTGACGAATGTCCAGCTCAAATCAACGTGGTGAACCACATCGATACCAGCTCCATCGCCGCGGTTGCTAAAGCAATAACTACCGCTGATATCACAACTACGCTGACATACCTAGCAAAACAGGTGGCGCAGTTGACAACCTAAATGGATACCTTGTCGCGGGAGCAATCCTACAAAGGGCACAACCTACAATCAAACAGGGCGCGTTCGAGGAGACATAACTGAACACCACATATTTACGACACTTGTTACATCACTATCGTTTTGGTGATAAAGCAAAGAAATGCTGAAAAACTGATGTTTCCATCCACACAGGGTGAGATGGTATAACAGAAGAAACACATCGCCTTTTTGTAACAGACCACAAATTGGGAATTTACTTCAATAAACTGAGGCAACTTCGAACTCTTCTGTAAACACGCTGTTTACAGCCAACGACACCCCTATCGAGACTTACGGCGAGAGGTTATTATCCCTCGACCTAGGACTCAGAACATCGTTCAAATGGATTCTTGTCATCGCCAATGTAGCACGTCCTATCACCGGGACTAATTTTATAAGTCATTACAACTTATTAGTCAACCTGAAGCAACGCTCATCTTATCTATGTACAAACAAATCTCGCTGCTCTCGCTTCTGTACGAAAATGTGCTTCCACTAACATAAAAACCGTGACCAATATATCGATATACAACGAAATTCAGGCAGATTTTCCTAAATTAATACACCCCATTCTTTCTGGCACAGAAACGACAAGTAAAAACGCTATATTACATCATATCATCACAACCGGTCCTTCAATTGCCGAAAATCCTCGACGGTCGTCACCCGATAAATTGAAGTTCGCCTAATATGAATTTCGGTATATGGTGGAACAGGAATGGTGTCGACCCTCAAGCAGCGCTTGGGCCAGCCCATTGCATATGGTTCTAGTCCGTCAGAATATGGGCCTTTCAACTTGCCGAACAAATGAAATTGAAGCACACATTCAATAAAGAGATATCCTGATATATCAATTAGAAAAGCCGAGGGAAATTTTTATTGCTCGAGACTGGAATGAACCGCGACTGTGTATACTCTGTATACAATACAACCAACTATGATTTACAAACTGTTTAGGTCCAAAATCTGCCGTTGAAGATAAAAAAGTTCCCATTCTCAAACTGATCAAAAATTTAGAATTTTGCCTCCATAAACAAATTGACTGTGAAGAAAAGATTATAGTAAAAAACCGAATCGATTTAACAGGATCGATTCACAACTACCTAAACAAGAAACCTTGCATTGATTGGAACCACTCAATGGAAAAACATCTTTCAGAAACGAGGAAATTCTTGAAAAATAATGACAACTTATTAATCAGCATGTACGGACAAAGGTAATATAACTATAATTATGTTGAAAAATGAATATGAAACAGAAGTTTGTAGAATGGTAGATGAAGCTAATACGTACACTAAACTGAATAAGGATGCTACTTTCAAATATCAACATGTCTCCAACGTCCTAGTGAAGGAACTACACACAAGATACCATATCACGGATGAACAGTACAAGACATTCATCAGACACAATTCGGTACCAACTAGACTCTATTGCCTTAGGAAAATACACAAAACCCAATTGAGCCTTAGACCCATCGTAAGTTGCATTGGTTCACCAGGTTATAATCTAGAGAAATACATTCCGTTTTAGTTCAATTTTTTACACCTCAGCATATAATATTAAAAACTCTTTTGAACTAGCAGAAGCTTTAAAAACAATACAGTTCCAAATAATCATGTTCTTATTTCTCTTGATGTAGTATCATTATTCACAAATATCCCTAGGGAATTAGTTATCAATTAACAGTCAATAACAATTGGTCTTCTATTGAACCATACACATCTTTAGATAAAAACTCATTCATAAAATTAATTAAATTAACTTTTGAGTCAGCGTCTTTTATGTACAAAGGAAACTTTTATAAACAAATTGTTGGACACACAAAAACCTAGCTTATTTTATTTATGAATGTAACATTAAAATTTATATCGTTAAATTAAAAATTCAGTTTCCACTAATGAAAATGTATGTTGATGACACAATCTTATTAGTACCAGGAGATAAATTAACACAGAATAACAATTTTTAACACCTTCAATAGCTTTAATAAAATTATTCACAATATTCCGGGGTACACAGAAGAAGCCTCCCCGAAGATTGCGCTGTCTCGCAT